>JAECUM010010095.1:0-96406 GCA_016617855.1 Megalonaias nervosa
GTTTGAACATACAAATACAAAGTAAAGTTTTAAAAGAATTGTGATGCCGCCGCAAGTTTCGAACTCGCGACCTCTTGTTTGGCAGCCTGGACTCACAGAAAGACAAATGTGGATGTTTATATATGACTAGGTTGATTGCCCGTCCTAGGACGGGAATTTAAAAAATAAAATAAATAAATAAATAAACTGGGTGAGAGAGTTTAAAAGAAGTTTGATGATAAATATCAAAAAAGTAAAAAAAAAAAAAAAAAAGAAAAAATATTGCGAATGCCGCCACGAGTTTCAAACTCGTGACCTCTTGTTTGGCAGGCGGAACATATAGAAAGAAAAATATGGTTGTTTATGTATAAGATTTACCAGGGTTTCTACCATGCCGTGTTTTTGTTTTTTCTTTGAAGTGGGATAAGATGCTCTACCACATCTGATCATGATATCTACAATGCAATTTATTATTTCTTTGTATAGCTCTTTGCTATTTTTATCCGTTGTGTATAGTAGGCTTTCTATCTGAAAGGTACCATACTGAGTTGTAATTTTTGCAGTTAATTTCTTTCTCTCTTTATTTGCTTTGCAGTTCAATATCGAATGTTTTTTGGGGTTTTTTTTTTGCGTATAAACTTTGTTTTACATAAAGTGGCAAACTGGTAATTTTTTAAAATATCTTCCAAATGCTACACCTCCAGTTAGCCAAACATCATGTAGGTTCATATATATCATGCTTTGCAAGGATGTTGACTTAATATTTGCACAGGTTTTCATTAGGATTTCTAAATTCCACTTTATAATCTGTTTTCCTGCTAAAATCTTGGATTAAAAGCTTGTATATATTGAAATATTTTTCCTCAGTCCATATTTTCTTGATCTGACTATATTTAAGAATTGTATTTTTGATATATCTCATTTTTCTTGGCGGTTCTATTAATTTAGTTATATTATTGTTTCTGTATATCCCAGGTATTTGTTTCAACGAATACACAAAGAAATATATATTTTTCCACACAGACTCCCTTTTATCCATTTTTTAAAATGTTATTTCAAATATTTTCTAATCTATAATGTCTAAGGTGTGGGGTATTTAGTCATCCCTCCTTCATTATTTTATGAGTATTCGCTGCGGAGGTAATGTAATTTCCATCCCCATATGAATAGGATTATTTCTTTGTCAAAGGTATCTATGATTCTGTTCTTTAAATCTACCTAGTCAAACATATACCATATTTTAATATACATATGTTTGAGCGACCTGCATTCGATCTATTATAATCAAATTTGCATGAGCCTACATTTGTAAGTTAGTTCGTAGTTTTTCTAAAATGTGTTGAATTTTTATACTCTTAAATCTCCCCCCCCCCAGTCACTCCTAAACCTTTTACACGTGTCGTTACAAGTTCTGGTTTGAGTCCAGGGTGGTTCCCCCGCCAGTTACCTATTAACAGAATTTCAGGTTTTCTATTGCTTTCCCAAAGTCCATAAATTCCTTTTCTAACTGTTTGAAGGGGTAGGCATCGGAAGTAAAATTGGTATAGTCATGAACATGCTGTACCATTTTTAGTTCCTTTCTGAGGTTTAGGAGTTTAATTCCCTTTATATTTTTATTGTTATGTATTTTTATTCGGAGGGCTTCTATTGCTATTACATATAATATCATCGATAAGGAACAATTCTGTCTCGGTGAACGTTATAGTTTTAGTTTTTCCATATGCCTGCTATTTCCTTTTCTTATTTCTTCCATGATTTGCATCCCTCTTGCTTTAATATATAAATTGGAGAATTCTCCTGCCCTTATTTTGTGCCAGTGAATTTTTGTAATCTTATAAAGCTTCGTACTCTCTCCTCGCTTTTATTTTATCCTCTTCTTTTTGTATTTAAATATTTATTATTGTATTGCATTCTCTTTGCCTTCCCCGTCTTATGTTTTGTTTGACTTGACAATACGTTTTGGTTATTGATTTAATTTCCTTCTTAATCCCCCCCCCCCCCAGCTCTTTCATTAGGTTGTAATATTCCCTATTTAAAAAGGTTTCTAACAGTACTGTAGTTATGGCTTTGTATTCTTCGTCTTCTACATCTGAGTTGGTTAATTTCCATAGGTTCTGACCCAATCTTGCCCAGCTTCACTTGGTAACAGGTAAATCATAGCTAAATTAACGGTCGAATAATTCAGTTTTCTTGTATCTATTTGCAGTTTTGACTGTATTATACAAATCTGTATTTCAGGATGCCTGAAACTTCTGCAGTCAGTACACGTACTGATGGAAAGAAAATTCAAACTTACGCTTGTTATTATGGTGTATTTTTGTAACAGCTATTTATCAGTAAATTTTTTAAAGATAGTATATATCCTTTTGGTCGTCCCCTTGCCACATAACTTGGAAATAGTGCAGAGAGTTTCTCAGTTTACCATCATTGATATAAAATAAAGGTATGCTCTTTACCGATAGAGGATATTTGCTTCTATCGAGTGAACAACGGATATATTTCATTTATTTCATTTTTTTGTGGGTGGAATATATCCATTATTCACTCGATACAAGCCGATTTTACTTGCATGTTATGCTCAAACGTTTTGGCTAGCAAAATGTATAACAAATTGAAGTAGAAGCTTTCTTACTGGATAATGTCAGCTGATCACCATTTATTTTCTGCTGTGCTTTTCTTGGTATTTGCATAGAAAATAGTAGTAGTAACAGAACCTGCTTCAGGCCAATTGGACCAATGTGGCCCAGTCGGGCCCCGCATTCACAGGTGCCCCGCTTTAGTAATTTTTAAAAATATATCTATAGAGAGAAAGTAGTTTTAAATCGATGGAAGAAAATTTTAAGTTCAATATCGTATAAAACTTGTTTAAAAGTTTATTTCCAAATACCGTGCTCGCAGGGGGCCCCTCGCGTAAATCCAGGGGTCCCGCCAAAATGATCCAAATCGGGCCCCGCGTTTGCAAAGGCCGCTGCTGAGTAATAACATAGTTCTCTTTCATAACTCAGCGATGAATACACGTAATCAAAAAGAAATATGAAAAATAGGTTGCTGGATTCGAATCTGGTACACCTGCGTGATATGTGGATATATTTACCATTAAACTAAGAATATTACGAAAATACTCCTCGAATTTCTTGGTCATAATGTTATCAATGTTTATCGATCACATTGAGACAAAAACCATTTTAATTTGATTGGTTGGTTGGTTGGTTGGTATGTGTATGTGTATATGTATAACACCATTTTATTTGGCTCTACACGGCGGCCAGTATTTGTGGTGGAAGAAGAATCCTGGAAGACCCGCAGACCCACAGGAAGCTACTGGCAAGCTTTCTCGCATACCCACGTAGGTAGAGTCGAGACTCGAACCCATGCGAACGGAGGTTAGTGTCAGTGACAAAATAAAGGTGAGCGCCTTAGACCACTTGGCCACATGTGACCCCATTCATAATTGACTCTAGTGAATTATGAAAAAATATTTAAATGGAAAATCCACTGATTCGCAGACTAGCATATAATAAAAATATGTATAATCATCTCAAATTCATGTACATAATGAATGCTTTATATAGTAAAAAAAATATAAATAAAACAACCATCTCTAAATATCTAAATAACAACGCCTATATTCATGATTAAAACTTTATACAGTCCGAATTAAAACCACTATGCTATTCCGGATTACGGCCAGTTATTCCAGTCCCGTTTAATAAGTATACTAATACAGTCGCGTGATTACGTGAAGTGATTACATAAGCCACTACTTTATGGATACCGAGAGCAGAACCCTGATATTTAGACCGTCCAAATCATGCGATCGCTTTATTTCCGTCTCGCTGGTAATCGTAACAGCGAAATTAAGTTACATATAATACTCTTAGGTGACACATATAAATTATACCTAAGCGAGATATATACTAAACCTTTGGGCGACACATGAACCATTCGGCGACCTGTCTCCCAAAGGTTGGTTATTTGCATGAGCGTACATCGTTTTACCGTTCGGCGACAGTAAATGGGCGACAAAAAATGTATGCTTGTCATTTATTGTATTTTACCAATTTTTCGAGTATTTTCATATTCCTTTCAGTATTTCATACAGTATTCACTATATAGGCACAATCATGACTTGTACGTATTCACACATTATCAGTATACAACGATGTCGCCGAAAGGTTGCAATTTAGACGCTGTCGCCTAAAGGTCGGATTTGTGCATATATATATATATATATATATATATATATATATATATATATATATATATATATATATATATAGATAGATAGATAGATAGATAGATAGATAGGTAGATAGATAGATAGATGCTCTATGAGTATGGGTTAAATAGTTATATCATTATTAATGTAAACATGTTTACCTGAGTCTGAATTCAAGGATGCAGTCTTGATTCTGACCTTAGAATCTTCTAAAATGGAAGCTTCTATTAAGGACGGAGTCTTTTCAGAAAATTACAATTGCGACCTAGGTGTGGCGAAGAGCTATATAATCTTTTCAAACTTAATCAGTCTTATTGTTGTGAACAGTGTTTCATTTTAGTGGAATTATTTAGTGGAATTATTTGTTCAAATTATTATTCACATGAAATGCAGTGTGCTCATAAATGCTATTCTTGGAACAGAACTTTAATTTGGAATTATAGTAAATTGTGACAAGAACATTATTGGATTATATTATTGTTGTTCGTCAAAAGACTCTCATCACATGGACATAATCCAGGTCACTGGCACGTTAGCTCATAACAGACAACAGGCGTATCAACACATTCAATATTGGAACTCTGTAATTCAGTTGACATTTTATACATTTGGACTTATGATAAAATCTTTAAGACCATAAAGTCGTATATGCAGGTTATTGAAGCTTTATTATCGAATTAAATAACACCGTCCGGATGTATATTTTTAACTATCTATATTAATTTCGAAATCCCTCAATTTCTGTGAAGGAAATCTAGAGTGACTACGCTTTTGATGGCAGTTAATTACTGGGTTGCCATGCGAGTGCTTCTGTCATCAAGAAGGCTATAGCAATGAAAGAAGGTATCGTGGTTGGTGCGTGCAGGCAAGAAGATTTGTGTTGTATGTCAAGGACACTCAGCAGATGAGGATTTACAAAGGTCTCTCTTGTTATGATAATACTCGTCCTCAATATATAATTTCACTTGATATTATCAAGCCTCCTTCCATCGTAACACAGGATTAGCACATTTCGTTCTCTCTCTCTCTCTCTCTCTCTCTCTCTCTCTCTCTCTCTCTCTCTCTCTCTGCCCATATATATATATATATATATATATATATATATATATATATATATATATATATATATATATATATATATAGTGCTAGGAATCTATGGGCTTAAGCTAAGTACCGGAAAAATGAAAACGAGAAAGTTTTGTCAAATTCAACAAATAATCTATTTCCCTAAAATGCAAGGTGAAAATTAAAAATAACTTACAGTGTACTGAATGAAATCGTAAATAGTTCTAAAAGATGTCTTAATTCGAAAAGTAACGAGTATTCCAGATGAGTTCCAGTGGTGTTCCGAATGAAGTTCAACCTATTGTGCTGACGTGCCAATAGTCTAGAATAGTTTCGTATGCGAACATTAACACATCGCAACCATATAATCCAAACAATCTTTAAATGAATACACATTAATTCCAAAATAGTTCTTAGTCCTGAAGGTTATGGTCAAATTGTAATTCTAATGAATAATTTAAATAAATAAATAAATAAATAAATAAATAAATCTGTTCAAATAATAATTGAGCACAACTAAAACAACTATTTCTTCTTCTGATGTCAAGCAAGGAATAACCAATTCTCTGGTAAACACCCCTTCTATATTAAATTAATAAAGAAGACGCAATTTCAGAACCAGAATGATGTTCAGATTTTTATTTCTGGATCATTCCAGCTTGTCAACAAGGTCAAATTCTTTAGCAACTAACCATTCAGAAATTAGGTCACCTGGTTTTCCAAAGGGAAACCCATGACTTGAATTCAAATCCCAGCAAACAACATTTCTCTATATCCTCCAAGGTCAAAAGGCAATAATAACGTGTTTACTCCAAATAAAATGGCAATAAATAATACAAAATATATACAAAATAAAGCAATACAGTACTTATATGCGGGTGAAAGTGCGTCTGCAATTAGATTTTCTTTTTTCTTGGTGTGCTTAATATCAGTGTTTTATTCGTATAACAATAAAGTCCATCTCAACAATCTCCTATTCTTGTCTTAGTTTTGTTAAAGATAGCTGAGCACAACAATTGGAAAAGGAGTGAGGTAACATTCACTTCAAGTAGTTGCGACGCCAATATAAAAGCCAAATAGTCCTTCTCGATTGTAGAATAATTTCTACGGTGCTTGTTTAATTTTATTTAGAAAAATAGTACACTGGATGATCCAAACTATTTTTGTCTTCATGAATACAGCACCAACCCCTACATCGTATGCATCACCATACATTTAAATGATTAACTGAAATCTAGGGCTGAAAGAACTGGTGAACTCTATGTCAGACATATGAAACTTGATATTCTTACTCCAAAAACTGGTCAGGCGTCAGCACTTATGGACAATTTGAGCAAATTTTCTGATAATATACAGTTATACCGTAAAAGTGTACCAGTTGCTTTGTACCGATACGCACTGGTAAATCACAGATAGCCTATACCTTAACGTCTATAGAATTAACTTGACCGTGTCACACAATTATGTCCTAAAGATGGATTACAAGCAGGGCCACACTCTCTTTTACCTATATTAATTGTCACATTTGCATCACTGTGGCGATCAAAGAACTTCCGAATAATTTTCAATTGATCTTTGGATGTTTCGACGTACATCCAGATTATCTCTACAAGGTCTTAACATGTTCATTTTAGGTTGGAAAGCTGAAGGCAAACTTATATTACCAAACAGCATCAATTTATTTCGATAAAGTCTATCTGGAGTTAGAAATGTCTCAATTCCCGTCGCCCTTTCCGTGAGTGGAGTTTTCCAGAATCCTTGACAAAAGTTTGACATATTTTACGTAACTAATTTTGTCAATGCAGACATTGACTTTTACTATTGAAAATGAATGTTTTGGTGACACTGCTCACTTTTCAATGATCAGAAGACACGCGAAAAGTACTATCTGGTTTCGGCACAAGAATACATCGTGCTATCCAGAGTATGAATTGTGGCGTGTTGTCCACCGCCTGTCGTCCGTTCTTTAACACAAACTCTTTTGAGCATTTCCATAAAGCTTTACACACAGATACGCACACGCATATTTATCTCAAGATCTACTTTGTTCACTAGGAAAATGGCCTGCTTTAACATCGAAGGTGACAGCCCCAAAAATATCTTGAAAATTTTGTTATTAATAAATTGTTTTGTAAACAAAGTCCTATGACATTGAGTTTTCACAAAAATATTTTTCTAATACCTAGCTGTTAGTAAATCAAATTGTGCTGCTAAGACACCCAATATGGCTGCTACAGTATCCTGTTTAGTTCTGCTCCTGAGTGAATGGTCAACTTTGCATTGTCTAATGATACTTACTTTGTTCCAATTCAAATGGTACCGATCTTACATCCAATATGGCTGCCACCATGGTTAATTTGAAAAACATCTTATCGCTCAAGCATATCAGATATGATTTCAACACTCAGCAGTTAAAAGGATTAAATGTTCTTATCTTCAGTTCCTGTAAATTCTTTTCGGACAAAAGAGGGTCAGCCTGTATGACGGATTCCTCCTTAAAACAAGGGCGACACTTGCAATCGGGTATTCTGGAATAGACCTGCAAGATGACAAATTCTTTTCCGACATAAGTTGCAATCTTCAATCAATTATTTATTTTGGAAAACAAACACTGACATTTTGGGGTTCCCCCTCAGATTTGTATGTTTATACCAACATCGGTACAACGTTGTGAAAGCGTAACATCTTTTCCAAGTATAAATGACTGCATTTGCTTTGTAAACTGGTATACTTCATTGAAAATGCATGTTGCCTATACACTTCATTTTGCTTTGAGCTTGGAGAACAATTAAAAGTATGCGTATATGAGATGTTTTAGCAACGTTGCATGTGCGTTGTTTAAATTATGAAGGATGAAAGAAACCCACGATTCGTGCAAGGGCCACTTTATTTTCTTCTTATTTATCGATGTCATTGCCCTTTTCTCCGTCTCTCAAAGAATATTCTACTACGTATGCAAATAAGTAACAATTGTTAATGGAAAATACAGAATTGATCGAAAGGTTGGAAAGTGTTACTTTATATACAAGAAACTTAATCAAAAGAAATGGTTCCATTTTCATACACTGGTAACTTTGAATCAAAACTGTCTGTCGGGTCATGCTTAAAACTCGTTTTGTACAGTTAATTTCTGTTCCAATTATAACCATCTTAACTGATATTAGCAAAGCATATTTATGTAAGAAAGTACAAACAAATTGTTTTGTTAATCGTCTATGGTTTCTCAATCATCATACGTCATATATCGTTTAGTGATTATTGACGACTGTTTAACTCTTATGGATTATTACCTTTTGTTTATCTTTCATCATGTATGGTTTTGCGTTTGTTATTAAGTATCGTTGATACTTTGATTCTTAGAGCATCATCGTTTTGCATATGACGTTAATGATTCGGTCTGAGTTCATTTCACGTTTTGCATATGACGCTTATAATTCGGTCTGACTTCATTTCACGTTTTGCATATGACTCTTATAATTCGGTCTGAGTTCATTTCAAATTCGTTCACCGTTCATCTTTGGATTCCATTATCACTCGCGCAAGATTATGTATCCCTTTTGGTCAACATTCCATTTGCATTTCCAAGGGGTACATATATGCTTTAGGGTTTGAAGTTCAGGTTTTCTCTCGGGTTTTGTGTCAGGTGTTTAATTACTTACGTATGACCGCTCCGATCGCCTAGTGGTTAGAGCGTCCGTCTTGGATGCGGGGAGTCGCGGGTTCGAACCCCGGCCGAGTCATACCAAAGACTTATAAAAATGGAACTAACAGCTGCCTCGCAAGGCGCTCAGAATTATGAGGGAAGTGTTAGGACTGGTCGGCCTGGTGTCAGGATAATGTGGCTGGGTGGGACATGATGCCACGTACCTGTGGCAAGGTGCCCCAGTGCTAGTCATCACTATAAACTGCCACACTGCCGATATCGTAGCGATATGACTGAAAAACTGTTAAAGCTACGTTAAAAATACGTTAACGTCTTCGGTATTTTTTTTTTATATGTTTTTTTTGTTTTTTTTTGTTTTACTGTATGTACATCAATAATGTGTTTTAGTTGGGTATCCCAAAAACACGCTTGCTCATATCTAAACCGTTGAACGTCAATCGATTGGTTCATTAACCAACTTGGTGTAAGTTGCAATTGCTCTCGGTGAGTAGAATTATTTCGTAGTTAGTAATACCTAACTTTGTGTCACCACTATTCTCGTAGTAGACAGTTTTATCATTTCCACGTAATCTTCATTGCATTGCGATGATAGAACTTACATATATTCTACTTAATGCAAGTCTGTTCCGATAAACATCAACTGCATTTAAATTTCACTCAAAATGAGTTTTATTAGTTTTCTTGACGTTTTCAGAAACGTATAACACAATTCCTTTACATTTTTCTTTAAAGGAACTATCTCAGTGACCTAGAGCAACCCTGTACCCACTGTAGCTCAAGATAATAATGACCTGGCAACAGCGGCAGCACCCTCTGAAACTATTCATGATCCTGAAGCAGATACAACTGAAAAGGTTGAGGCAGCAGGACAGACAGATGCCCCAATGAGCCCTCGCGCTGAGGGAGCAGAACAATTGTCAAGAATGGCATCACCAGCTGGAAATAGTGATAATGTTGAAGCTAGCCAATCAGAAGCATCTGAAAATGTAGAGGCAGTACAGCCAACTGATGCCACACTCAGCCCGGCAGATAATAATGACCAGGCAACAGGGGCATCACCCTCTGAAACTATTCATGATCCTGAAGCAGATACAACTGAAAAGGTCGGGGCAGTAGAACAGACAAATGCACCAATAAGCCCTCAAGCTGAGAGAGCAGAACAATTGCCAACAATGGCATCACCAGCTGAAAATAGTGATAATGTTGAAGCTAGTCAATCAGAAGCATCTGAAAATGTAGATGAAGTACAGACGTCTGATGCCCCACTCAGCCTGTCAGATAATAATGACATCACAACAGCGGCAACACCGTTTGAAACTATTCATGATCCTGAAGCAGATACAACTGAAAAGGTCGAGACAGCAGAACAGACAAATGCACCAATGAGCACTCCCGCTGAGGGAGCAGAACAATTGTCAACAATGGCATCACCAGCTGGAAATAGTGATAATCTTGAAGCCAGCCAATCAGAAGCACATATATGAAGTTCCAATTCACTTCCAGTGCTAATTCAAATAATTTCCGATACTGAATGGGTTGATGTGCCAGAACTTGCTAACGTGATCATGTACCAAACATCTGGATTGTGGCGCCCTTCTAACCGTCTTTTGATAGATCACAATAATATAATCCTAAATGTAACTCTCCTAAATAACAATAATTGCAAATTAATGTTTAACCCCAATGATAGTAATGAGGACTTGGCAAGTCCATTGAATGATAGTTTGAATAAACAAAGGCAATTCAACTAACAACTGAACACACGGTAAGACTGATTCTGCAACGTATCTTCAGGCAGGAATGAATAATTTTCCAACTAAACAATATTATATAAAATACCAAGGCATAGTAAAATAGTCATGACGTAGGTCAGTCTCCAGTCTGAAACATTCAAATGTGTTAACAAGTTCAGTAATTACCATATGAAACACTAGCAACCTCAGTTTGCATTTTCACTACCAACAAAGATTCGCATATCCAATCAGCAATGATACAAACACATTCGCTAAGTATTATATTTATTATAAAATAAATGTTACTGGTCAGGAACACTACTAACTTGATTTGGGTCAAAAAGTCAAGTAGAAAAGATAGATATACATAACATATAATCATTAAGAAAAGCCAACAAACAATACAAATTAAATATACATAACAAACTTATAGATGTCCAGAAAGTATGTAAAAGAAGTGTACAGTAATATTAATGGAACAGCTGTATGCCTACATCTGCCATGTGTATCAGAGAATGTCAGCTATACTCCTGTCTCTCTATCATGCATCCATGCACACATTATTCCAAGCAAATATCGTATATAAAGTTTCGTAGGTACAGCAAATATGCATCTCTATGTCTGCCTCTCTCTCTTTGCATTCATCATATGCAGTTGAAATATAGTACTCGGTCAATGTTATTATCACTCCAAGATCTTAAACGAAGTAACAGAAAAGAGCGAAAACCAACAAGTTTTGTACAATTGAAAAAATAATTAATATCCCTAGAATACAATGTGAAAATTTAAACAGAATTTACAGTGCTGAGAAGAAAAACAGAAATAGTCCTAAGAGTTCAATCACACGTCGAAATATATGAAGTTCCAATTCAACAACAGTGGTATTTAGAATAAAGTATGATCTACAATGTGTTGATGTGCCTGTAGTCTCGAACCTGATAATGTGCCAAGGAACTGGATTGTGACGATGTGCTGAGTGTTTTTTGTTGTGTCAAAAGAATATAATCTCAAATGTCCTTCTCTGAAATCAATATAATGCCAAATTAATGTTCCAGCAGAAGAATAGAATTGTCCACTTGCTAATAACAACAAAAAATAACTTGAACAAATAAATGCATCCAAATTAACAACAGAAAACACGATTCTACAAGAAATGTTAAGGCAACAATGAATATTGTTCAAGCAAACAACATTAAATAAACGCTAAGACACAACAATAGTGCCCTTCCAAAATACAATAAATTTGATGCATTATTCCGACCATCAAATGAATTAAAATCAAAAGTAAGAACACACTGACTGAAACGTTTGGTAACCTTCTGAAGAATGTTAAAGACGTGTCAACGATGCTAACCGTAGGAGATTTGTGCGTACATCTGCAATGTGTATAAGACAATGTAAACTATGTTACTATCTCTCTCCCTCATGCATCAACGGAAAGACCATTACACGCAAATATCGTAAATAACGATTCGAAGACATATCACATACGCATCTCTCTCTCTCTCTCTCTCTCTCTCTCTCACACACACACTCTCTCTCTCTCTCTCTCTCTCTCTCTCTCTCTCTCTCTCTCTCACACACACACACCGACACACAGATAGACACTGAGACACACACCACTCAGATGGCCTAAGTGGTCCAAATCTCCGCGAAAGTTCGAGGGTTCAAACTCCAAAAGAGTCAAAACAAATGTTTATAACACCTGTAACAACTGCTACCTCGCATGGCGCTCAGCATTAAGAGGTTAGTGTTAGAACTGGTCCGCCTGGTGTTAGGATAGAGGATCTGGGCGGGACATTATGCCACAAGTCTGCGCGACGATGCCACAGTGCTAGGCATCACTATAAACTGTCACACTGCAGACATCGTAGCGGTATGTTTAAAATTGTTAACGATACGTTCAAAACAAAACTTTGTCTCTTCCGCGCGTGTCATAGCAAGATAATCTTGCCAGAATACGCATACTACATGTTCGGAAATAATGCTAATATTAAATGCATTAATAGAGAAAGAAATATTCTATTTCAATGTACAACATCAAAGAGTTTGGGACAATAACTATTGAAATTAAGTTTAACATCACAACAAAAAAGACAATGTACTCCACTCTGAAGACCGCTCCGATGGCCTAAGTGGCTAGAGAGTCCGAATCCGTTAGGTCGCGGTTTCGAACCCCGGCCGAGTGATGCCAAAGTCTTAGACACATATTACTAGCAGCTGCCTCGTTAGTCGCTCAGCATTAAGATGTTAGTATTAGGACTGGTCGGCCAAATGTTAGGATAGTGGGACTGGTAGGAAAATGATGTCATATGTCTGGGGCATAAACCCCCAGTGCTAGACATTACTGTATACTGCAACTGCAGACATCGTTGTGGTATGACTGAAAAATTGTAAAAGCTACGTTAAAAATCACAAAATTACACACCCCACTCCACCCACACCCTCCTCTCTCAAGGCAGTGAATAACAAATACCACTCAGTATCTTCCTTTAGAAGAATGCCCCACATATTTACAAGCCAGCCTCATTACAAGACTATTATTTGCAAACTAGCGTAGGCCTCGCTCTCTGCAAACTATTATACATTTTACGGCAATGATTCTCTACATTTTCCTCAAATAGTCCATATGATTTCATTTGTTTAGCAAAAATTAATTACTTACTTAAATATATAAATAAATGATTGTTCTTTGAAGTTAAAGTCCAAAAATAAATTATTCCATCAAAACATGTTTAGAAACAACTGATGGGGGCGATTCGAAACACGCTGTTTGCCGTAGCTGGTGGATGGCCCTAGTCCATGCGGCCAAATTATATATTTAATTCCTCCGTTTGTTCTTGACTATTACTCTTCTTTCCTATCTGTTGTATTATTTAACCTAAATTTGCTATTTCTAAACTTTCCTCTTACAACTGAAGTACCTAGACGCACAGTTTAGTTAGTTGCATACTTGCAGACGTTCCGTTTTTTCAATGTCGTACCAAATAGGCTAGTTGTTTTATGGGAAATAGTCTTAGAATAGATGGAGGCGCTACTGAATAAAACGTTCATTAAAGTATCTTTGCCGTTGTCTGACTCCTTAGATAAGCAGCTTGTTCAATTTGAGCATGGATGTGCGCACATGTGTGAGAAAATGCATTACAAGTGTATCTGGTATATTGAGAATATACCACATGTTATCTTGCGCATCATAACTAATTCGATATAAATAATTCACTATTATAGTTCAATGCACTCAGAGTCCTTTGTTTCTAAGCAGGAATACATATAAGTCTCTTTTCATTAGCAATTGCAGTCTTTCTGTCGCACATTTGCAATGTTCAAGCACGTTGAAAATCGAGGCGGTTGCAAATATATGTTTCATAGCTTCCTTTCGCAATTCTCAGTTGCACTCCCCAAAACCAAGCAAGGAATGAAAAGGTCGCTTCGAAAAATGTAAAAGGATCGAGAGTAAAAGGAGGGGCTGACGACGACTGCCTTAAAGTCCTGATTTATTGAATCTTTAATAATAAAATACTGGTAGAAAAAGAATAAGGCTCCGTAGAATTAATTTTGCGTTTCCTTCCACGTAGTGGAGACTGAGGTAGAAACAATGCAACAACAGCAACAAAATGACAACACTGTATATGCAGTGAAACGTGCTATCCCTTTGGCCGTTAGGAAGCAGTGCAAAACATAACCTTGTTCAGAAGAATTAAACAGTCTCTTGAAATTTCTTCGTGGAGCAAGACTGCGACAATATCTAACTTATGCTGAAGTTGCTAAACAGAAATTGTTGTTTCTGTATTGAAATTAAAAAGCTTACGGAAGATTAAAGAGTTAATCTGAATCATAATTCTCATATTTTAATTTTAAATAACACTGAGAGAAAGAGTCATCATATTTACAACATTTCTTTCTCTTTTCATGCAGCAAAGTTAGTGACAAAATCTATCGGTATGTTCACATAATTGTACGTAATTAACTAGCGGGAATTCCACCTACAAACATGTCAAATACTGTTCTCATAGTAGATTTACTTTTATTCAGAAAAAAACTAAATCCTCCGCATTTGATCGGACGAAACCATATTACAACATCACCTACCTAAGGCCATACACTCAATTAAACTTTTACATCGAAGCAGTTTAGCGACAAACCGATAACAATGGACGACTAATGCGTTATGTAAACCCAATTACACACTTATTGTTCAACACACCACACCAGTAAATAAAAGAATTTTAGCTTACAGACTACTCTTGCCCGATCCCTGCCCCAAGGAAAGTGAAATCGACATTGTATTGATTCAATAGAAACCATCCCAGAATACCTCCTATTGTGCATTTGCCCTATTAAACGGATGAATAGAAATGCTGTGAAAGTTAGATTTGCACATATTGCTAAACCAAAGCTGGGACAGAGCTGGAAACGTTTGTCAGATAACTGCATTTTCCTCCCAGTTTTATGCAGGTGAGTACAGTTTCATTCGCTCATTTCAAATTCGTTAAATATTACTTATATATTTATTTCAATTTACTCCAATTCCCACTGAGTACATGATTTGACATTATTCAATACATTGCTAATGTTCTAATTTGTAATTCACATGTATGGGCCAACCGTTTTCCTCCTATCATCAGTGAAAAGTCATTGTGATTTCTTTTCACAATTATCAAACGCGACTCCTAAGCATTTAAAAATGTGTATAACATTAGCTTTTTTATTCCTCTAAACAAATTTGCTAATGTTCGATATTGGTTCAAGTACACAATATGTATTACCATCGCCATCTTCATATTTCACTATAGGTTCTTTCTAAATTGTTTTCTTGATACTATTTTTTCTTTTCATTGAGAATACAGCCAAAATTTTAATGATCTATATATTTAATATACACGCATGTGTTTAAAATCCAAATGTATAATTTTTACTCAAACGTTGCCTGTGAAATGACGAATCAAATATTCAAAGTCTTCCACGTTTTCTTTCATATATTGCAAACGTCATTGTACACTTTATGTACATGAAGGAATATTTGAAAAATACCTTTGCTCAACCAGTATTGCGAATATCGAGTGAGAAATTTAAATTCATTTCATTGTCATTTTGGCAGCTATTTAACAACCAAACATTACTCAGTCATGTATGTGCACAAAAGATTCTATTACCAATCTTGAAGGATGTCATTTTTAAAAACATCATTTCACACAGAAACACCGCATCAAGAAAAGAAACAATTAGGTGCCAATTAGAATAACGGCGAAAATCTCCGCCCTTCTTTTTCACATATGTAAACAAATATATGTAGTAATAAGGTTTCAAATGCATACTTTTGAACTATCCAAAAGTATGCATGCTTTTGAACTATTCAATGTCTGTATGCATGTCTTTATCTGTCTGTATATCTGCTTACGACATCCCATTTCGTTAATGTAACTTTGGAAAGATTGTTATAGATTCGTACTAACAGCTTCCTTCTGTTGATTTCCCGGATGTGATCGTTAACTCTTTGGTCTATAATATGGGAAGGAGTAGTTTCTAGATCTTCCAAAACACATATAGACTCACCTATACAATCGCATCCAAAATAAAGCGTATATTTTAACCGTAAGGTAAGGGGGAGTTTTTTCATACATGGTTTATGTCTTTCCCATTGTACTTAAAGGATCGATTATATCGTGATGATGTCAAAATTGAAACAACCAGTAATAACACGAAAACGAGACACAAAAAAGACATTCAATGCACATTAACGCATTTTGCAATACAATGTTATCCACGGAAAGAAATCTATAGATGCCTATAGTAGATTGAAGAAAATAGTTGTACTGTCCTAGTGAATTACGACAATAAAATCTTTCCTCTTTACACGTGTAAAATGGACTAATATTTATAGTAGAAAGGTAGATATGATATATTTAATTTGATTGTGTCTGATACATATCGATGCACTTTCCAGAATAAAGAAAACTCATGCAGAGGTAGTCCATGGCACTCATATTTTCAATGAGTATACACAATTATTTCAATTTTCTTAGTCGAGTACAAGACATTGTTTCATTATTGGAAGAGAAAATGTGCTGTTTATCTGTTACTGAAGCTTATTCATAATTGGTGCCAAACACAATATATTGAAAAATTAGCTATTTTCTTCATATAGGAATTTACGCTCTATATAACATGCTCAGCAATAACTGAATGTGAACCTTTGAAGAACTGATGCTAGTAGTTGATAGATGCGTTGCCACACGATAAAAAAAATACGACCCATGCGTGCAAAGTAAGTGCCATTACAAATGTGAGAAAGTATCCAAGGTTCTGATTAGCTATTACAAAACGTGAGAAAGTTTTCAAACTTCTGAAATGATGTGAAAAACACCAGCACGTTACTTTTCCCTGCCTGCGGGTTGTTTACTATTCTCAATTCCCCCGTCATCCTGAAAATTATCGTCCTATGTTTGAACTTTCTCCTGTAAATTCCATTACTAGTTTAATCACTGATATCTTAGTCCCCACAAACTTGTTTTATTGATGACAGAGTGAAGAAGAATGAACAAAATTGATTACAAAAACAAGTACTATTCACTTCCAATATACAGCACTGGTGTCAATATGAACTAAAGAGTAAATATTACATATGTCAATAAAAGAGATACGCTAAACATGTCAGTTTTGAATGATGCATTAGTTGTTATTCATTGCCTTTCATTCCACAGACATATACGTGAAAGACATACAATGATGTTGACGAATACCATAACCTTGGTGTTAGTTGCAATTGCTATCGGTGAGTAGAATTATCTCGCAAATAGTTGGAAAACATGTACAACGAACGTAAGATAGTGTGTGTTCTCCAGAAGGTACAATATATTCTTCTTCATGCTCCATAAAATCGAGACATACATAATTTTGCGTCCCGTGGTAGGCAGTTTTATTATTTCCATGTAATCATCATTGCATTGCGGTGTTATAACTTACATATATTCTCCTTAATGCAAGTCTATTCCAATAAACCTGAATTGCATTTAAATTTTACTCAAAATCAGTTTTATTATTTTTCTTGCCGTTTTGAGAAACGTATAACATAATTTCTTTTTATATTTCCTTAAAGGAACTATCTCAGTGACCTATAGCAACCCGGTACGCACTGCAGCTCAAGATAATAATGACCTGGCAACAGCGGCATCACCCTCTGAAACTATTCATGATCCTGAAACAGATATACTCCTGTCTCTCTATCATGCATCCATGCACACATTATTCCAAGCAAATATCGTATATAAAGTTTCGTAGGTACAGCAAATATGCATCTCTCTGTCTGCCTCTCTCTCTTTGCATTCATCATATGCAGTTGAAATATAGTACTCGGTCAATGTTATTATCACTCCAAGATCTTAAACGAAGTAACAGAAAAGAGCGAAAACCAACAAGTTTTGTACAATTGAGAACATAATTAATTTCCCTAGAATACAATGTGAGAATTTAACAGAATTTACAGTGTTGAGAACAAAAACTCAGATAGTCCTAATAGTTCAATCACAGGTCCAAATATATGAAGTTCCAATTCAACAACAGTGGTATTTAGAATAAAGTATGATCTACAATGTGTTGATGTGCCTGTAGACTCGAACCTGATATTGTGCCAAAGAACTGGATTGTGACGATGTGCTGAGTGTTTTTTGATGTGTCAAAAGAATATAATCTAAAATGTCCTTCTTTGAATTCTCTATAATGTCCAATTAATGTTTCAGCAGAAGAATAGTATTGCACACTTGCTAATAGCAACAAGCAATAAATTGAACAAATAAATGCAACCAAATTAACAACTGAAAACACGATAAGACTGATTCTACAAGAAATGTTAAGGCAACAATGAATATTGTTCAAGCAAACAACATTAAATAAACGCTAAGACACAACAATAGTGTTGGGATGTAGGTCATTCACTTTATAAAACACTCAAAGTTGTCAACAAGTTTGTCATTTTCCACGTGAAAAACTAAGATCCTACAGTTAAATACAAGCAAATGTTGATACTAAAGCAAAGAATCGATTCATAAGTCGGAATGACATATAAGTGATCGCTAAGTATAATGTTGTTTACATAATAAATGTCACTGGACCGGTACATCATTTAACTTGATTTTGGACGAAAGGTCAGGCACAAAAGAGATATACATAACATTCAATTATTAAGAACATCCAATAAACAATATAAAAAAAATATAACAATCTTATGACGCGAAAGTCTCGTCAGCCTTATTCCAATTCATGCCCTATTAGAATACAATATATTTGAATCATTATTCCAACCATCAACTGAATTAAAATAAAAATTAAGAACACACTGACTAACACGTTTCGTAAACTTCTGAAGAATATAAATGAGGTGTCAACGATACTAACCGAAGGAGCTTTGTGCGTACATCTGCCATGTGTATTAGACAATGTCGACTATGTTACCCTCTCTCTCCCTCATGCATTAATGCAACGACCATTTCACGCAAATATCGTAGATAACGATTCGAAGATTTATCAAATCTCTCTCTCTCTCTCTCTCTCTCTCTCTCTCTCTCTCTCTCTCTCTCTCTCTCTCTCTCTCTCTCTCTCTCTCACACACACACACACACATACACACGTACACAAACACAGACACAGAGAAACACACACCGCACAGATCATCTAAATGGTTCAAATCTCCGCGAATGTTCACGGTTTCAAACTCAAAAAGTGTCAAAACAAAAGTTTATAACATAGGTAACAACTGCTACCTCGCATGGCGCTCAACATTAAGAGTTAGTGTTAGAACTGGACACCCTGGTGTTTGGATAGAGGATCTGGGCGGGAAATGATGACACAAGTCTGCGCCACGATGTCACAGTGCTAGAGATCGTTATAAACTGTCACACTACATAAATCGTAGCGGTATGTTTCAAATTGTTAACGATACGATCAAAATTAAACTCCGTCTCTGTCTTCCGCGCGTGTCAGAGCAAGATAATCTTGCCAGAATATGCATACTACATGCTCGAAAATAATGGTAATATTAAATGCATTAATAGAGAAGGAAATATTCTATTTGAATGTACAACATCAAAGAGTTTGGGTCAATAACTATTGAAATAAAGTTTAACATCGCTACATAAAAGACAATGAACTCCACTCTGAAGACCGCTCCGATGTCCTAAGTGGCTAGAGTGTCCAAATGCGTTAGGTTGGGGTTTCGATCCCCGGCTGAGTGATAACAAAGTCTTAGAAACATTTTACTAGCAGCTGCCTCGTTAGGCGCTCAGCATTAAGAGGTTAGTATTAGAACTTGCGGGCCAAATGTTTGGAAAATGGGACTGGTAGGAAAATGATGTTATATCTCGGGGGCATAATTCCCCAGTGTTAGACATCACTGGATACTACCACTGCAGAAGACGTAGTTGTGGTATGAATGAAAAATTGTTAGAGCTACGTTAAAAATCACAAAATGACACACCCCAACCCCACCCACATACTGATCTCTCAAAGTAATGAATCACAAATATCACTCAGTACCTTCCTTTAGAAGAATGCCCCACATATTTACAAGTCAGCATCATCACAACACTATTATTTGCAACCTAGTGTAGGCCTCGCTCTCTGCAAACCATCATGCATTTTACGGCAATGATTCTCCACATTTTCCTCAAATAGTTCATATGATTTCACTTGTTTATGAAAATTAATTACTTACTTAAATATATAAATAAACGATTGTTATTTGAAGGAAAAGTCCAAAAATAAAATTATTCTATCAAAACATGTTGAGAAAAAACTGATGGGGGATTCGAAACACGCTGTTTGCCGTAGCTGGTGGATGGCCCTAATCCATGCGGCCAAATTATATATTTAATTCCTCCATTTGTTCTTGACTTAATACTCTTTTTTCCTATCTGTTGTATTACTTAACCTAAATTTGCTATTTCTAAACATTCCTCTTACAACTGAAGTACCTAGACGCACAGTTTAGTAAGTTGCATACTTACAGACGATCCGTTTCTTCAATGTCGTACAGAATAGGCCAGTTGTTTTATGGGTAATACCCTTAGAAATGGGGGAGGCGCTACTGAATAAAACGTTCATTAAAGTATCTTTGATGTTGTCTGACTCCTTAGATAAGCAGCTTGTTCAATTTGAGCGTGGTTGTGCGCGCATGTGTGAGAAAATGCATTACAAGTGTATATGGTATATTGAGAATATCCCACATATTCTCTAGGGGCCTCGTATCTAATTTCAATAGTAAGCATTCAATGCACTTAGAGTTCTTTGTGTCTAAGCAGGAATACATATAAGTCTCTTTTCATTAGCAATTGCAGCCTTTCTGTCGCACATTTGCAATGTTCAGGCACGTTGAAAATCGAAACGGTTGCAAATATATGTTTTATCGCATTCTTTCGCAATCCTCAGCTTTACTCCACAAAACCGAGCTAGGAGTGGAAAGGTCGCTTCAAAAAATATAAAAGGATCGAGAACGACAGGAGGAACTAACGACGACAGCCTTAAAGTCCTGATTTATTGAATCTTTGATAACAAAATACTAGTAGAAATAGAATAAGGTTCCGTAGAATTGATTTTGCGTTTCCTTCCACGTAGTGGAGACTGAGGTAGAAACAATGCAACGACAACGAAATGACAACACTGCATACACAGTGAAACGTGCTATCTCCTTAGCCGTTCGGAAGCAGTGCAAAACATAACCTTGTCCAGAAGAATGAAATAGTCTCTTGAAATTTCTTCGTGGAGCAAGACTGCAACAATATTTAACTTATGCTGAAGTTGCTAAACGGAAAATTGTTCCTTCTGTATTGAAATTAAAAAGCTTACGGAAGATTAAAGAATTAATCTGAATCATTATTCTTATATTTTAATTTTAAATAACACACAGAGAAAGAGGCATCATATTTGCAACATTTCTTTCTCTTTTCATGCAGCAAAGATAGTGACAAAATCTATCGGTATGTTCACATAATTATTCGTAAATAATTAACGGGAAATCCAACTAAAAACATGTCAGATACTTATAAATCAGTAGATTCAATTGTATTCAGAAAACTCCTTCGTTTTTATTAGGACGTAACAATATTACAACATCATCTACCTAATGGCACATAGACAATGAAACTTCTACATCGAGGCAGTTTACCGACAAACCGATATCAATGGACGACTAATGCGTTATGTAAACTGAATTACACCTTTGTTGTCGAACTCACCACACCCGTAAATAAAACAATTTTAGCTTACAGACTACTCTTGCCCGATCCCTGCCCCAAGGAAATTGAAATCGACATTGTATTGATTCGAGTGAAACCATCCCAGAAATTGCAATAATTGCTCCTATTGTGCATTTGCCCTAATAAACGGATGAATGGAGATGATGTGAAAGTTGGATTTCCTCATATTCCTGAACCAAAGCTGGGACACAGCTGGAAATATTTGTTAGGTAGGTGCATTTCCCTCCCAATTCAGGAGAGTAAAGTTTGATTCGCTCATTTCAAATTAGTTAACTCTTACTTCATATATTTATTTCTGTTTACTCAGATTCCTACTAAGCACATAATCTGACATTATTCAATACATTGTTAATGTTCTAATTTGTAACTAAGATGTATGGGCGAACCGTTTTTCTCCCATCAGCAGTGAAAAGTCACTTTGCTGATTGATTGGTTCAATTTTTACGGCGCACCAGCACTATGAGGCTATTTAGCGCCATACAAAAGGTTATATCTTCATCATTTAAAAGTGGTAAAAGGTTTCGTATCGACCAGTGTTACGAAACCAAACAGTTGAAGGTAAAACGATAAAATGGTAACGGTGATAAATAAATAAAGTTTCCCGATCAACGGGGAGTGCAAATGATGTATGACAACGAAAACAGATGAAAGGTAATTAAAATCTCACGACGGTATACACAGCACATAAAAGTGTTCAAGGTGATAGCATACAAGCTATAGCTTATGATAAATATTTACGTCCTTCAGGAAGTCTATAATATAAGAAACGCTAACTTTATCAAAGAGCTCCCTAATGTCATGCACATTGTAATAATGATTACGCGTAGGTTGGAGGTCGAAACACTCCAACATAAAGTGCCTAACGGTGAATGGTTCATTGCAAGATACGCACTCTGGTGGGTCTTCTCCTTTTAGTATATAGGAGTGGGTTAAATAAGTATGGCCGATTCGAATTCTTGCAATGACTACCTCCTCCCTACGGACGGCTCTGTAGGAAGGAGGCCATTCTCCTAGGGTTGGCTTGATGGCATGAAGTTTGTTATTCACGGCATCATTCCATGATGCCTGCCATTTCTGACGTAAACAGTCTTTGATACTACGTTTAAAATCAGTATACGGTGTTTTAAAATCAGATGGTTCCAGTGATAGGGCCATTTTAGCAGCGCGGTCTGCTTTGTCATTACCTTTAATTCCAATATGGCTGGGTAACCAACAGTATACTATATTGTGGGAAGTACTCAGCTCAGGATGTTTGAGGATTATATTGGCTAATAATGGATCCTCCAGTTTTCTATTATGTAGTAGAGACTGAGGTAGAAACAATGCAACAACAACAACAAAATGACAACACTGCATACAGTGTGAAATGTGTGATCTCTTTAGCCGTTAGGAAGCAGTGCAAAACATAACCTTGTTCAGAAGAATTAAACAGTCTCTTCAAATTTCTTCGTGGAGCAAGTCTGCGACAATATCGAACTTATGCTGAAGATGCTAAACCGAAAATTGCTGTTTCTGTATGGAAATTAAAAAGCTCACGGAAGATTAAAGAGTTAATCTGAATCATAATTCTCATATTTTAATTTTAAATAACGTTGAGAGAAAGAGTCATCATATTTGCAACATTTCTTTCTCTCTTCATGCAGCAAAGATGGTGACAAAATCTATCGGTATGGTCATATAATTTTACTTAATGTACTAACGGGAATTCCAACTACAAACATGTCAAATACTGTTTTCATAGTAGATTTACTGTTGTTCAGAAAAAACTTAATCCCCCCTATCTAATCGGACGTAGCCATATTACAACATCATCTACCTAAGGGCATATAGTCATTTAAACTTTTACATCGAGGCACTTTAGCGACAATCCGATAACAATGGACGACAGCAGCAAGGAGTGTGAACCCTACAAATTGGTTTCGAGCAAAGATATCTAAAAACAAAGATTCACACGAATGAAATTAAAAAAGGAGGTTAATAACGTCAAACTGAAACCTCTAACTTATTGAGATTCTCTCCGTAGCGTTAGTTCGCGCTGTTACTTCACCGTTGACATCCGTGTTTATAAAATTTTGTGAGTGGTCGCTTATGTAATCGTGCGCGTCATTTTTGTCAGTCCACCCTCTCTGCTGCTGCAATTAAACCATGCGTTATATCAGTAATGATCGGTGAAGCTCACTCAGCAAGATTAGCTCGAGAGCGACAAGAAGCAATTAAGAAATATCTACCTGTCCGTGATCACGTCAAACAACAATTACAGCAACGCCAATAGACCCAAGAAGAATTTACAACATCTGCAGAACAATTATTTGAATCCATCACTTAAACCACGAAGGGTATCGTCCCTATGTTAACTGAGACGGCAAAACAAACTGAAAAAATAGCGTCGCGAACTAAAAAAACGAAAAACATTCTACGAGAACTTCCTGCAGAGCTTTCTGAGTCGATAGCTGCGGCGAGCGCGACCGCGCCAGAGGCAGATCAAGCAGAAGATGATGATGATGATGACGCAGTTGCTGAAGCCCAAGCCAGCGCTGACGGCGCCAGAATTAAATTTGTATGATAAATTTAATGAGGTTTTCATTGACAGCATCGCAAAGTTTAACAATAATAAATTAGCTGAAACCGCTTTTTTATCTTATGATGAACGAAAAAAATTTCTAAAACCTGAGTACTCCGACGAGAATATAAGTCGCGAGCAATGGTACAAATGGATTTTTCGTTTACGTTTTAATGTTGATCAAGCTCGAAGTAGCGACAAAAGATATGTTACTTACAAGACAGCTATAGCGAATATGGCGTTGACTTTTCAGGAAATGCAACAACGTCAACCAGAACCAGAACGATCAGTATTTGATTATTTTAAACCTAAGAGCGTTAATGCTATTCAAAATCCATCCTACACAGAAGTTATTGCATCAAAATATGAATCTCGGCATACATATTTAAAACCTGAGTACGTAGAAGAATTTAAACCAGATGACTGGATTACTGCTGTATATCTCGTTTCTAAAAATACTGAAAGAATAGATGACTTTGGGGATTATGATGAGTTTAAAGAAAATGTAATGAAACGAATAAAACCTTCTAAGGAGGAAAAACTTAGCGAACCAACTTCGTCGACGACTCCGTCGGCGGAACCAGCTCAACCCCAAGGTCTCTTTGGTAGTGTTACATCCTATTTTAAAGGCAAAACTGGAAGTGGTCTCACTCGAGAAAGTAAAACTTTCGTTACTTGTCCCGACAGCGTCATCGCTGACGTAGATAGATTAGAAACTCTCATCGGTGGAAAACGAGCTGGTAATAATTCTCGCGAAATTATTAACGAAATCACATCTATTTGTCAACGATTATTTACCGGTGGCATCATGGACGCTAACGTGTATCGGTCTCTCATCGATGAAATTACGGATGATTATCATAGCGACTGAATGTCACTGATCAAACAGTTAGATATAATTATTATAATAGATGATCATACACGCCGATCAGCGAAGACCCGTCCACGTCAGGGTGGATAATAGTCGATTACCCGTCTATGAAGCATTTTACAGAGATGGACTTGGTGATGTTGTTAGGGGTTTATTTTCGAGAATCGCCCCAAAAGCAGCACCGATTGCAAAGCAATTAGGCATGAAAGCCATAGATGTTGTTCGTGATAAAGGTCTTAAAACGGTCGGTGATGTTGCCGGTAAAGTATTTTCTACGATCCAAGATAGACTATCTCGATTAGCGCAACGAGTGAAGGGCGCTCTAACACGAAAGCGAGTGCCACCAGCGCTACAGTCGACCGCAGAGTTGCCTGCGCGTGTTTGTAAAATAATAAATGACGCAGCAAACGAGAAACTAGCAGCAATGACGCTGTCATCGGCTTTGCCGTCAACGACCGATGAGGAAAAAATATAGCAGCAAGTTTGATAGCGGGGAGTGGTCTTCGTATTAGACGATGATCAATAACATAACATGTCTAAACGCGAGTCTGATCCCGCATTTGACATGGAGGCGCCAATTCTCAAAGATGAATCTAAGCGTGATTTTCAATTTTGTTCTTACGATGCGCGAATGCCAGATCAGCGCGGACGAATTGAATTACTGGTTCAAGATACGAGTAGATATTTCTATCCCGCGGAGGCATTTATTGAAGTTGAAGGCAAAGTCGTAAAAGCGGATAATACCGAATACGACAACGATGTTGGTTTTGGTTTTGTCAACAACGGTATCATGGCGTTGTTCGACAGTGCCACGTTTGCCATCGACGGAAGAAACATTGAATCCATTCAGAAAGACGTCGACGTTGCCACGACGATACTTGGCCTTGCGCGATACAACGATGATTATTGGAGGTCGGCTGGGCCATCCATGATGTTTTTCAAGGACACTTCTGATCATCCAAGCCACAAAAATGTGACCATCGGCAACGTAAGAAATGCCGCAGGAACCGCAGAAACTCCCGCAGTAATATCCATGAACGCCAATTTTAACCTCGGATTCGCATCGCGGAAAGCAATGCTCAAGAACAGAATGTTTTCTTGCGCGATTCCTTTGTCGCACATCTTTGGATTTTGTAGGGGCGTCAGAAAGGTCATTTTCAGAGCCAAATATACAGTTGTACTTGTACGAAAAGCAACCGACGATGTTGCATTATGGCACGTTGAAGGAGCTGACGCAGGTGTAACTGAGACACTTCATGGTAAAGTAATATTAACAAAACTTTCATTGTGGATGCCAGTAATGACCCCCGCGATAACCGTCGAAGATCGGTTACTCAATTTTATGCGCGGCGGCGGTAAATCAATGTTGTCATGGTTGACGACGACCACGGATGCCATCCAAAGTGCCGTCAATGGTTTATTTACGTGGCAAATAGCATCACAACAGGGCGTCTTTGCACCGCTACATATATTCGTTGCTTTCCAAAGTACTGCACGGTTAAACTCACAAATACTTTCCGCGATGATATTTGACAAACATGGCGTCAGTGAAGTGTCGCTGCGAATAAATGGACATCAAGAACCATCCGAGGATATTTTGTTGAATTTTGAGCTAAATCATGTCGCACGCGCGTATCATCGATTGATGTCGTTTATGGGGCGTGATCAAAATGTTGATACTGGTTTACAAATATCACAGCTAGATTTTATAACTTTATATCCGATTTATTATTTTTCACTGGAGCATTTGGATTTGTTTTGACAGTCCGTCGTTGACATACATTTTCGAGCTCGCATTAACAGAAATATCGTAGATATACCCACGTACAGAGCAATCGCCGTTATATTATCCGATAAAGCAATGCTCGTAGAAGGTGTTGGTGGTCGCATGAGAGTCGTTGATGCTCCCGTAGAGAATATGCAAACGCTGATTTAAATCAGCATTTAGAAATCAAATATATATCATAATGTCATATCATCATGTTAGTGTCAGTCTGACCCGGGGTCAGATTAAACGATTACAATCACCGTTAGCATCACGGTGCGGAACGAAAATATCATTAAAACACGATCAAATGTCCGGTGCAAATAAATTATCGTTGACGGAACGCCAATTTAAAAAATTTAACGAAGCTAAACACGCCAGCAAAGGAATACGATTAAGTCTTTCCGTGTGCGCCATCAAGGATTCTATTAAAACCGGCGGAATATTTCCGTTTCTCGCAGCGTTACCCGCGTTGATAGCGGCGGCGGCCCCCACGGTCGCAAAAGCGGCCGCGTTAGGTACTGTTGGAGCTGTCGTGGAAAGGTTATTCAATAAAGCGACAGGCGGACCCGTATTAAAAAAAAGACGACGTCGGCGAGTCGGACGTGGATTAAGACTTCCAGGATCTCGACCTCACGTTGGTTGCGGATTAAGAATTCCAGGGACTCAACGATGAAGTCGTCAACGATAGTTCCACTATCGAATTTTGATTTACTTGATGCTGCTGCGCGGTTGCGTATAAAGAATTTTAGAGGTGTTTTCATGAGTGATCAATTACCAAAAAATACAAATCTGTCAGAAACAGGTATTATTAATCTCGATAAAAGCTCTGGTCGTGGCACTCATTGGGTTGCGTACGCGATTGATCCACGTGGAATTGTTTATTTCGATTCGTATGGGTTGGCACCACCAAAAGAATTTTTAAAATACGTCGACAGAGTGCAAAGCACTCCGGTGCAAAGTACTGCACTTCAAAATATTCCAATCTGGTACTCAACGCTACCAACACAAACATTAACGGATCCACCAATATGTGGCCGTGAAGCACTAGCAGTACCTGATGCTGTATCAAGATCAACGAAACCACCTCATAAAGTTGTACACGAATATACATTAATACTCGCTAATCATATAATGGTAGATATTTACGGACGATCAGCTAAAACCAAACCTCAACAAGAACCATCCGAAGACTTACTCAAGCGAGTAACACGGCAGATCAATGATGAATTATCTGACATGTTCAATCTTGCCAACGTTGACGAAAACGAACTTGTATTTCAAAACCGCGAAGGAAAAATGAAGACGAGCAATATTTCCATCAACGATATCATTTTGCGTGATCGAGTAGGCCTCATTGCCGTGTACGACAGCGAGGGCAAACTGGTTCCTAGTGTCGTTACTCCATCGTCGATCCGAGATAGTATAAGTGAACGATTGTTAAAAAGCGGTGATATAATGAACGGTGTCATTAACATAAGCAACAACAAAATTATTAGCGTAGGTGAAACGACGGATAATTTCGACGCTGCAACGAAGAAATATGTAGACGACAAGGAAATTCCTGTCACAACTTCGTTGTCGACGATCAATGATTGAATGGCCGCATTTAGAACTGATTTTTCTAATCATGTAAATCTGTTTCTGAGTTTTCGTAGAAACTTTAACAGAATAAATGAAGAATTTTTTGGAAAACCAGCAATTGGTGATATTAAACTCGCCGACATAAACACGAAACTCAGCGATATTCTCAGTGGAATTCCTAATATGGTTCAAAACATTAATCTGAATAAAATTCCTCAGGCAGCGACTAATGCCACCGTCAACAATATCGTGTACACGGTATCATCAGGATCATCAACGTGGACACCGCAAAATAACACTATTAAACATACCGCAGAAGTAACTGGTGTGTACAGGTTGTCTGTGTTCAGTTCTGCAAAATTTATAATATTTACTACATTTTCATGGCGCTATTCAACCGATAATTTTTCTGGGACTGTATCTGTAGTGTTAAATAAAGATACCGAAGAAACGTTTATGCTGGTATCAGATGATAAAAAATTAACCTCGGCGCCCTACTGGTGGTGCATAGAATTCGTAGCTGAAATACCTCCGTTGTCATTGTCGCAGACAACGTCTTAGACAACAACAATTAAGTATAATGATAGACGTTGACGTTGATTGCGCTCACAGATACAGATACGATCAAGTAATAACATGGCAGAATAAATTAAAAACCATCATCGATAATTATACAGCAAAAATAAAGAAATATCGTAGACGTGCAACCGTCGTTGATATTATGGTTTATTCGGTTTCTACGCTAGTTGCTGGAACCGGCGTAGTATTATCAACGCTGACGATGACGATGCCGATCGTTGTAACAATCATTGTTTCATCGTCAACGTCAATCGCTGGAATATTTAATATTATCGCGAAAAAGATAAATACGTGCACGAATGAAAAATTTAACGAGTATACGATGAAATTACATACTGCAACGACCGCATATTCTAAACTGTCATCGTTGATTTCTTTGTCACTTAATGATGGAATAATATCCGATGAAGAATTCAGTATCGCAATAAAGATCTACAATGAAGTATTCGACGACAACGTCGTTAATGAAAAAAATCATGAACAGGATTTAAAACAATGATAATATAATAATGGCTGAGTCAAGGGAATTATTACAACAGATCGTCACTAATACTGCTCCGGTAAGAACCACAATGATATCAGCGAGTTTGACTTCGCCTGAATTCAGTATTAATTTTCCAACTGCAGTACCAGCATTCGAGATAGGTCTAGCGCAATTACGGGTTTGTTATAGTTGGCCCAACATTAGGTCAACGTCGTTTGGTGGACTACAACCGAATAATTCATTAGTATTTGCAAATAAAAATAAACCTGATGGAACTCCTGATTGGCAAATAGTCAGTGTACCAACGGGCAGTTATCAAATAGAACAGATCAATGAAGAATTCCAAGGCAGAATTAAATCTATCACAGGAAAAGAATCAAAGATTGCCATTACCGCCCACGAGCCAACGCTTTCTTCGGCCGTTGAAATATTGTCGCCGGACTACGCCGTGGATATATATCAGTCTTCGATCAGATCAGTGTTAGGTTGGCCTGAGGTCGCGCCGCCGTATACAGGCCCACCAGAACCACGCCGAGATGAAATTCCGATAACAGAGTTCAAATACACAACAATTCAAAAATATTTTACTGATCATATTGAAATAGTAGATAGATCGTTTATTTCAGATATTGACGAAACAAATTATCCTAGAATCAATAATATTATTATTTTTGACGAAATACACAGAGGAACTTTTCAATTTTACAAACGAAAAAAGAAAACCCTAATGAATTTTATTTTTATAATGTACCATTTAGAAATATTTCTACGGTTATTAACGCTGATTATAATCGTAAAATTACCGCTTTAGAAAATCTATTGTTGTCACGGTCGCAATTTTACAACGATGATACAAAACAGCAAGTTATTAAAACCATGACGGATTTAAATCAGATTTGGTCAGATATGTATCACATCAACAAAATTTGTATCACAAATTTTGTCTTCGATTGCAAACTTAATTTTCAGAGGGAACTTATAGAATTATTTCTTAATTATTACAAAATAACTGCAGATAAAATTCAAACATTTGTTATACCGGATTTTAATATAACTGAATTAAAAAAGAAACTCACGGATATTATCGATGAATATTTTCCTAAAATTCTCGAATCATGGAGAAAAGTAACTCCACCAGCAAGTATTCTTCGACACAATAATGATCCGTACCGGGGCGGCCGTCATGTCTCACCGGGCATCGTTAATATCACATCAACGATCGCTGTCAATCTAGTATGTGACGTCGTCGACGGCAGTTATCAAGTGGACACTGATAAATCCAATCAGGCCCAACAAGGATATATTCTCTACTCGTTTACCCTTCAAGTTCCTCCAGGTTATTTGATTGTATCAGAACCAATCAACGTTGTTTATCTGCGATGTCATAGTCGTCTCTTATCACGGATACATTTCAAACTTACTGACCAATCTGGCCACTTGCTCGATCTTAGGTCGGAGTCGCTAAATATAAACCTGTATGTGCGTTCGTAATGACTTCGTCATCAACGTCATCGTAGTCCGTGATTACATCATGGCGGAAGGCACCAAGCAAAACAAAATATTTCATTTGCGACTATCATTGTTGGCGAAAGTATACATTTTTTATATAATATATAATAATTGTACACTTCCATCAGGTTTCAACCATAATTATTTTTTTACGGTTTAAAATCAGCTGGGACAACTTTACAAGTGGGTATTCTAGCTTCGTCGTCGTTGTCACTGGTGACGTTGTCACTGGTGACACAGTCACTACAGTCACACTCAACGACATCGTCGTCGTCTTTATCTTTAGTCAGTAATTCTTCTACGTCCTTGTCCATCAACTCCGTCATCGCCATGATATCTTTCAGTTGTTTTATACGAGCATGTACGAGTCTTTTCGTTTCTTATTCGTGAGATAATTCTAACCTAACCCGCTCGATGGCCCGTGATAACGGCACACATAATTTCACCTGCGTACCCTTGATTGCTGCCAGCGATCGTAACATTGCCTGTTGGATCAACATTATGAATCTATAACCGGAGGGCAATATCTATTTTCTGACCTCCGAAATTGTAGTGATTCAAAATCGCTCATTATTTTTTCAGGATCAAGCTGGTCAGATATTTTTACGCCGCTGTTTTGTAATTTCTTAATAGCAGAAATAATTGATGTGATGTTTTCGTGATTCATTATTTTATATGTTATAAATTATTTGTTTAAATAAAAATATATTTCTGAATAAATATATTTTTGAATTAATGTGAATAAAAAATATTTCTGAATTAATCAGAATAAAAAAGCAAAAGGAAGTACCTGCCGAGCAGGTTGATGACGTCGGATATGTAATTGTTGGATTGCGGGGTAATAAAAACACCCCCTAAGTGAACCCCGGCGCTTTGAGGTTCAGGGGTGCCAGGCGAGTTATACCTGGAATTAGTTGTTTTTTTTTTTTACAATCTCATATCTCGTCATCAACTGCCCGCAGGCGCCCCCCAATTATAATAGCATCTATCGCCGAATGCAAGATAATGTACCTTTAGCATTTTTGGAGACTCGAACACGCAGAGAATATACACTAGTGGATCCGCACGCAAACGCCTTAACCACACGGCTATCGGAGTTCTTATGAATATACAGTTAAATTTAAGTATATGACTACTCGCACTGCCTCACAGTCATGGACGGCAAATCTCTACACCGAAAGAATATTCTGATTCTGAATAAATTCTGCAATTTTATATATTTCTGCTGTTTCTGTCTTGTTAAAATACTGTATTTTCAACTGTAAAATTTGTTACGGGACAGAACTGTGTTAATAAATGCGCTGGATCGATATTATTCCAGTATATTCCGCCTACTGCAGAACTGCGTAGATTCATTTAGTATAGTGTCGTCTGCTGCGATCGATATGTGTACAATGATATAATATAACGGTTGAGGTTTTTATGTTTGTTTGAGGATATATTTTCTGTAATATAGTTGAGATGTTTGGACTGGAGAGATATTTAAGTATTACGATTAGACTGTAGTACAATAACTGCTCAATTACTTATCAGTGATGACGGATTATTATCACTGAATATAAACGCGTAGTTAAGTATACGCAATAACAAAAAAGGGAGACAACTGCTTGATTGCTCTATCAGCGATGACGGATTTATCTCGCTTCATTGTACATACCGGAATATAATTTTTTGATCGTATTTAACTGAATATGTTGATTTAGTAATATTATCCGCCACAAATTGTACCGCACGCGAGTGAATACCAAAATATTTACCAGCCGCGTATATGGAGTTAAAAATTTTCTCTTCACCAGTCTCTGTATTTATGGATATAACCGATCTCTTTTCAAATATTTTACATTTTCCAGTATTTCCACATGCAGAATTTTGACTTTGTGTAACAACTTGAAGATTACATAAAGAGTTATTTTGTTTATTACCGTCAATATGATTAATTACAAGTCCATCTTTGATGACCCCATGAAAACACTCGAACACGAACCTATGAGATAGTAACTTTTTATTTCAAGCAGTAAACATGATATATCCAGTATTAATAACATAACCAACTGGTGTTTTCCTTTGACAATTTCTGATGACACCATCACGAGACGCTTCATAATTTTTAATGATAGGGTGCTCTACAAATTCCTTTTGCTTCATTTATATATAATATTATTTGTCTAAATGATTATTTTGAAATCTGGCCAGATAGTCTTCAGCGGTTTTTATAGGGGATTCACCTGACGACTTCTTATCATAATATCGTTTCAGCTCTCTGTATCTTTTACCACCGCACTTTACACACAACTGGGTTTCTCCTCTGACCCCAACACCGCATCGTAAACACGGTTTTGGTCCTAGACTACCTCTACGAAAGCTTTGCATATGTTGACCACAAAATTCATTTACGCATGATTTATTACAAGGAGTTGAATAACCAATCATTAGCCATCTGCATCGGTTGTTTGTTTGAATCATTATATATATATATATATATATATATATATATATATATATATATATATATATATATAATATTATTTGTCTAAATGATTGTTTTGAAATCTAGCCAGATAGTCTTCAGCGGTTTTTAACGGAGATTCACCTGACGACTTCTAATCGTAATATCGTTTCAACTCTCTATATCTTTTACCGCCACATGCTACACATAACTGAGTTTCTCCTCTGACTCCAACACCGCATCGTAAACACGGTTTCGGTCCTAGACTACCTCTTCGGAAACTTTGCATGTGTTGGCCACAAAATTCATTCACGCATGATTTATTACAAGGAGTTGAAAATCCAATCATAAGCCATCGGCATCGGTTGTTTGTTTGAATCATTATATATATAATTAAAGTTTAATTAAACATATATATTTGTCTAAATATAGTATGGGGGAATTTGAGAGATTATCCACAATTGAACCTTCCACCGCAAGATTTGATCTTGACAAATTACCAAAATCTAAATTTAATTTTTCGATGCAAGATCTGGCTTTGATAAATAGTGATATAACCGATTGTATCCGTGAAAGTAAAAAAGAATTTCGCAACGATGGTGCGGCTCATAGTTGGTCGACATTCAGGATTATGAACGACACCAGCGGTGTTGTTGTCGATGCTAGAATGAGTGACGAACGAGGTAAAAATATTATTAATTATCTCGACAATCAGCGATATATTATCTTATAAAAATTTATTGTGTAGACAGATGATGACACTTGGATTATTCGTGATAAACGTGAACCTGTACGGCTTCATACTGGAAATAATACTGTTACATTAAATAAACAATCCAAGCCAGGTGTGCTTACCGGTATCGATAAACCATATTATGAACGGGCATATCCTGTCACGGCAGTTATATATGCAATATATCCGCTAAATAATAAACCTAACTTTGGGGATCTCAAACCAATGAAAATTTCAAGAATAAACTGCGTAGCTGAACGTGTCATGGAACATTTCTCAAAAGCAATACGCGGAAATGGTTTAACAGATCTAAGACGTATAAAAATAGATGAGTGGGCAGAAACAGTTAGAGATACCGGAGCATCTATCAGCGACGTTGCTAAGCTAGAAAAGAAATTGAGATTTCCAATAACAGTAAAAACAATAACCGGAGAAATTTTGTACTAACCGAAATATATAAAAAATGGAAACCCTATAACAATCATTGATCATAACGCACATGCATGGACTGATGCTGTAACAATATTTCCACGAGATAGGACAGTTAAATTTTATGACGATTATATATTTGATGCTATCAGCGATATCAGTAAGAGCGACCCTGTATCAGTTTGGTTATTTCAGAGTTCAGAATCCACATATTACGACCAGTTTGTAAAACCTAACGGAGAGATTTACCGTAGAGAATCTCTCCAAGAAGAAATGAAGAATCTTGCACAATGCCTTTGGCGTGAATATAATTCTGAAGTTGAGCAATTATTGAATAATTGTTTTACAGTTCCATCGGTTGCTGCTCACTTTGCTCAGAAGAAAAATTCATGGTCGCCGACACGATCAGAATTCCTTGAAGATGTTCAGAAAAGTTGTGTCGAATATGGACATGGCCTATTATGGAATACCCGATACTATCATCGTAAAGTTATATCCGTTGATATGGTTGCGTGTTATCCTGGAAGTTTTCTTGGATACGGAGACTGTTCTGAATATTTCAAAAGATTCGGACATCCCACACATGAAATGACAAGAGTTGCGATAAATGGACCATTACCTGATTTTGATTTAACTGGATTTGCTTGTGTAAAATCATTTAAGTTCCGTAGTAATCTTCATCCGATCGTTTATGCGTGGTTTGGTAGACATTTCTCAGAAAAATATTGGGTTCCAATAGTGCTATTACGATACATGCTTGATGCGGGAATCTTAGTGTCGTTGATGGTCAGTGAAGCTATTATATCATATCATTCGCAGAAACAAGTTTGGTTACCACAACAAAAGAAACATTCACCCCTGACAGAGTCAGGCGAAGATTGGGATAGAATTGATTATGAAAATGAAGTTGCAAAAGATCTTGGTAGAAAAATAATCGGTAAGTTTACTCAAAGTGGTTCGTATGATCATAAAAGACATTGTACAAGATTAATCATGGATGATGCTGAGTTGGATTTTATAATTACTGATACAACAAACAAAGGAACATTTATAAGCAGAAATAATGCTTATTTGTCAGACGGAACCAAACTAGTTACAATCGTGAGTTAAATCGATGGTGAGTCACCACAATTTACTCATTTAAGATCTTCTATGCTCGCTTACGTTTCTATAAATTTATTATCTATGATAAATAGATTTCCTTGTTACGCTGTCAGAGTTGCTACGGATTCGTTTTATAAAAACAACGCGCACGTGGATTTCATAAAACCGTTACTCGATAGCGGCGAATGGGGATCATGGCGAATAAAACAAGAAAGTATACTTGACTATTCTGAAACAACAGATGTTGATATCGCGGAGACATATTACGGTAATGACAATCAAACATCAGTATCAACATCACCATCCGTATTTCATCCCGTGGCCAGACATAAAACCATTTATCTCAATGGACCTGGAGGTTCTGGTAAAACAACACGTGCGATTGAATTATTTCGGCAGAGTTCAGATATGATTGTGTTGACTCCTACACACAGACTAGCAAGAGAAATAAAACAACGAGGAGTAAAATCTCAAACTTATCATAGTTTCTTCAGATGGTGTGGAGATACATGGATACATGAGCGAATGGGTGAGAAATATATTACCAAAATCACCATCTGGGATGAGATTTGTACGGTGTCGTTAGAAACACTAAAAATATTTCTTGATTGGTTATTAACGAAAAATACTGCTGTGATTATGTGTGGCGATCATGGTCAACCACCACCCTTTATTGGACAGTCTCCACATGAGTGGTTAAAATCATTTGTGGATTATTATGAAGAAATAAATGTTGATAATCGAGCCATTGATGAACCTCTGAAAGAATTTAAAAGTTTAATCAGACTATAGCCAGATAAAATACAATGTAAGATAATGCGTGAAATAATTCCGGAAACTCCTGTAAACGATTTTTGAAATTTGTGGACACCAAATGATTTGATAGTTGCGAGTAGAAAAATAGTTCGTGATCAATTGCAATAGAAATTATTTCTCTTACACAAGGAAAGATTTTCAACGTTACCTGTACCATTATGTTATCGCCCAGCAGATACTCGACGACAGAATATTGAAGTTGAAATTCCAGGACGAGACACTGAAAATGTCCAGAAAGAAAATATTGTACTGAATGATATTGTTCTCGTTGATTGGTTGGTTGGTTAGTTGAATTTTTACGGCGCACCAGCACTATGAGACTATTTAGCGCCATACAAAAGGTTATATCTTTCATAATTTAAAAGTGGGTAAGGTTTCGTATCGACCAGCGATACGAAACCAAATAGTTGAAGGTAAAACGATAAAATGGTAACGGTGATAAATAAATAAAGTTTCCCTATCGACGGGGAGTGCAAATGATGTATGACAACGAAAACAAATGAAAGGTAATTAAAATCTAACGACTGTGCATATAGCACATAAAACTGTTCAAGGTGATAGCATACAAGCTATAGCTTATGATAAATATTTACTTCCATCAGGAAGTCTATAATATAAGAAACGCTAACTTTATCAAAGAGCTCCCTAATGTCATGCACATTGTAATAATGATTACGCGTAGGTTGGAGGTCGAAACACTCCAACATAAAGTGCCCAACAGTGAATGGTTCATTGCAAGATACGCACTCTGGTGGGTCTTCTCCTTTTAGTATATAGGAGTGGGTTAAATAAGTATGACCAATTCCAATTCTTGCAATGACTATCTCCTCCCTACGGACGGCTCTGTAGGAAGGAGTCCATTCTCCTAGGGTTGGCATGATGGCATGAAGTTTGTTATTCACGGCATCATTCCATGATGCCTGCCATTTCTGACGTAAACAGTCTTTGATGCTACGTTTAAAATCAGTATACGGTGTTTAAAAATCAGATGACTCCAGTGATAGGGCCATTTTAGCAGCGCGGTCTGCTTTGTCATTACCTTTAATTCCAATATGGCTGGGTAACCAACAGTATACTATATTGTGGGAAGTACCCAGCTCAGTATGTTTGTGGAGAATATTGGCTAATAATGGATTCTCCAGTTTTCTATTATGTAGTGACTGAAGTACTGATAGTGAATCGGAGAAAATGATGCTATTCAAAATACGCTTGCTTTCAATATATTTCAATGCAAGGTCTATTGCTCTGATTTAGGCTGAGAAAATTGATGTGCCAGTTGGCAAGCGAACTTTTGTTGTGTGTTTTCCACTACCGAAGGCTGCAGCAGCCTTTTCCTCATCTTTTGATCCATCAGGATATATACTTGTATAATTTTCAGATTGGGTGAGAAGTTCATGGTAAGAGGAGTGGAAGATAGAAGGATTTGTCTCCGATTTTTTTCCATCGTGTAACGTGAAAAGTACTTTTGGTTGTTGAAGTAGCCAGGGAGGTGTTTTGGTGACGGACACTTTCTGAAGTTTTGACATATCAATTTTGGTACTGTCAAGGCATGGTAATATTCTAATACCAAAGGTAGGTGTGACGTTTGGTTTATTGTCATATAAGGTTTTATATTTGGGTTCAAAAACAGCCGAAAAAGCAGGGTTCAGAGGGTTTGATCTTAGTTTGAGAGCATACTGTTCGGAAAGCATTTCCCTATGTTGTGATAAAGGGGGTTCGTTCGCTTCAACGAGTAGGCTTTCACACGGGGATGTCTTAAATGCTCCCAGAGCAAGTCGTATTCCCTGATGATCAATTGGGTCAAGAATCTTTAAATAGGACTTCCTAGCTGAACCATAGACAACGCAACCATAATCTAGTTTCGAGCGAATAAATGTTCTGTATACATTGAGTATGACTTTCCTATCAGCACCCCAGTCAGTGCGCGGTACTACTTTAAGTAAATCTAGAGACTTCAAGCATTTAGCTTTCAAATTCTTCAGGTGTGGAATAAAAGTCAGCTTTCTGTCGAAGATAATACCTAAAAATTTTGCTTCTTCAACAACTGGAATAGGTATTCCGTCAAGCGTGAGTTTAGGTCCATCATGATGTCTTCGTAACTGACAGAAATGCATACACACAGTTTTTGATTTCGAAAATTTGAAACCGTTAGTATTGGCCCAATTTTGAATCTTGTTGATATTTTGCTGTAATTGTCTTTCAATTGTATGCATGTGCTTGGATCGGTAACATATTTAAAAGTCATCAACATATAGGGAGCAATCCTCACCAGGAGTCACACACTTGGTGATGCTATTAATTTTTATGTCGGAAAGCGTCACGGATAAAATACTGCCTAAGGGCACACCCATCTCTTGATCGTGCATATCAGAGAGGGTGGAGCCCACTCGTACCTTGAATTCCCTGTCTGAGAGGAAGTTTGATATGAACGAGGGCAGTCGGCCTTTTAGACCCAGATCGTGTAGGTCATTTAGTATTCTGTACTTCCACGTTGGGTCATAGGCCTTTTCCAAATCAAAGAAAACCGTTACTAAGTGTTCCTTCTTGATGAAAGCGTCGCGAATAAATGTTTCCAGTCGAACCAGATGATCATTGGTACTACGACCATAACGAAAGTCACTTTGGAAAGGAGATATTAAATTGTTGGTTTCCAAATACCATAGAAGCCGAGAATTGATCATTCGTTCCATTTTTTTGCATACGCAGCTAGTTAATGATATAGGTCTATAGTTGGTAGGATCTGCGCTTGGTATTACTGTTGTTTCTTTCCAAATTTTTGGTACATTACCAGTAATCCATAAATCATTGAAGATTTCCAGAAGAACTGTTAAGGATGGTTCTGGAAGGTGTTTCAAAAACTGGTAATGTATATCGTCAGGCCCAGCGGATGTATCATGGGCCTTATTCAGAGATTCCATAAGCTCCGACAATGAAAACGGTTGGTTATAACTCTCTGAGATATTCGATGTGAATTTCAACCGTGTTTTTTCTTTTTGAGCTTTTAATCTACGGAAAGCTTCTGAATAATTAGACGATTAGGAATTTTTGGAGAAACAATCAGCAAGTACATTAGATATTTCATGTTTGGTGTTGAAATTGTTGTTATTTATCTTCACATGTCGGAATGAATTGTATTTTCCCTTTCCATTCATTTTGTGGATCGTAAACATTCTTTGATACTACGTTTAAAATCAGTATACGGTGTATTAAAATCAGATGGTAGTAGTGATAGGGCCATTTTAGCAGCGCGGTCTGCTTTGTCATTAATTTTGATTCCAATATGGCTGGGTAACCAACAGTATACTATATTGTTGGAGGTACTCAGCTCAGTATGTTTGAGGAGAATATTGGCTAATAATGGGTTCTCCAGTTTTCTATTATGTAGTGATTGAAGTACTGATAGTGAATCGGAGAAGATGATCATTGGTTCTACGGCCACACCGAAAGCCACTTTGGAAAGGAGATATTAAATTGTTGGTTTCCAAATACCATACAAGCCGAGAATTGATCATTCGTTCCATTGTTTTGCATACGCAGCTAATCAGTGATATGGGTCTATAGATGGCAGGATCTGCGCTATCTTTGCCTGGTTTGGGAATTGGTATTAGTGTTGCTTCTTTCCACATTTTTGGTACATTGCCAGTGATCCATACATTATTTAAGATTTCCAGAAGATCTGATAATGATGGTTCTGGAAGGTGTTTCAAAAACTGGTAATGAATATCGTCAGGCCAAGCAGATGTATCATGGGCCTTATTCAAAGATTCCATGAGCTCCAACAATGAAAACGGTTGATTATAACTTTCCGAGTTGTTCGATGCGAATTTCAACCGTGTCTTTTCTTTTTGAACTTTTAATCTACGGAAAGCTTCTGAATAATTGGACGATGATGAATTTTTAGAGAAACTATTAGCAAGTATATTAGTTATTTCATGTTTGGTATTGAAATTGTTGTTATTTAGTTTCAGATGTCGGAAAAAATTGTGTTTTCTTTATCCATTGATTTTGTGGATCGTGTCCCAAACTTTCTTTAAAGAGGAACTAGAATTTAAAGTTGAAACATATTTTTTCCATGATGCTCTTTAACTTTCTTTAATCCTACTGCGCACTTTGGCCCGAACAATTCGGTACTTAGTTAAATTTTCGGGGGTTGGACGATTATTAAATATTTTCAGTGCTTCTCGGCGTTGTCTAATGGCGTTTTTACAATCTTTGGTGAACCACGGTTTTTGGGTTCTTTTACAGTTCGGTGAGGACTTAGGAATGGATTCCTCTGCAATCTCAATTAAGACGGAAGTAAATTGTCGAATAGGGTCATTGTCGTTTAGGACGGTATTCCTGTTAAGCCTAACTGTACAAAGTGTTTCAATTTTGACCCAGTCGGCCTTCTTTAAATTCCATTGTGGAACTGCGTCATCAATTGTAGAGTTAATATTTTCAAGGGAGATTGGAAAGTGATCACTGCTGTGAAGGTCATCAGCGACCTTCCAATCATAATCCAAACGCAGCGAAGGAGAACAAATTGTCAAATCGATACACGTATATGTACCCGTTCCCGGGTGTAAATATGTCGGTGATTTGGTGTTATATAGACACAAGTCGTGTCTAGTAATGAAATCTTCAACCTTTTTGCCCCTGTCGCTTATATGGTTTGATCCCCATAAAATGGTATGGGCATTAAAATCCCCAAGTAGAACAAATGGAGTGGGCAGTTGTTTAACAAGGTTGTCTAAATCATTTGGTACTAAGTTGGTGTTTGGTGGTATATAAATAGAACAAAAGGTAATCACTCGATGAAGTGTGACGCTTACAGCAATTGCTTGTAAGTCTGTGTTCAAGGGAATAGCGCTGTGAGCAGCCCTGTTGTTTACAATAACGGAAACTATTCCAGAGGCCCTGTCACCAGTTTTAGAGTAGTTGTTATAAGGGGTGTAGTTTTTAAGAGTGGTGTTGTCTGTGTCTTTTAAAAATGTTTCCTGCAGACATAGTACTGCAGGATCATGTTCGTTTAATAGCAGAAGAATGTCATTGTAATTGCTTTTAAGTCCTCGACAATTCCATTGTATGATGCTGTTCTTCATTATGGATCTTTTTAAATCTTAGTGGATGTAACTAGGTTAGACTTTTCTCGAACGAATATTTGGGTTTATTTCTCTGGAGGAAGAACGGGATTAAATTTTCTGGTTGTAGGTCTGGAGCCACCCTGAGGAGATGGAGCAGTTTCTTCTGCGTCCATGTCCTCAAAGTCTCCAAACCTGTTGTGCAGTTTTATGGGGTCATCAGACCCCTTTTGCTGCCTATTTGTTTGCGACTTTTTTATTGTTGGTGATTTTGGCTGTGGAGTGTTGTTGAAAGTTGTTTGAGTCGATATTGAGTTTTTTAGAGGTTGATATTGTGGGATATTGGAGCTAGAAGTGGATTCAGGTGGGCTTATTTGGGTTTGAGCGTCCTTCGTTGCTTTTGGATTGTTTTTCACTACAGTTGAGAAGGCCGGACCGGGGAGGGAAGTTCTAGCTTGTACAAGCTTTCTGGCCTCTGGAAAGGGAATGTTGGAAGTGCATTTAACCCTCTGTATTTCCTTCTCCTGTTTCCAGGTGTCACAATCCTTTGAATTAGCATGATGCTCCTTTCCACAGTTGATACAATGTGGAGTGGCTCTGCACTCGGATTCCCGATGAGAAGGGTCTGCGCATCGGCCGCATATTTGGCTTTTCGAGCATTGGTCTTCGTGATGGCCGTATTTTTGACATTTGAAGCATCGAAGGGGGTTTGGTATATATATCTCAACCTTGACCTCTAAAAAAACCAACTTTGACAACTTTAGGTACTGTTGGTTTGTTGAATGTGAGTATAATGGTGTTGGTGTCCTGCAGATTGTTGTTACGTTTGATACGAATTCTACGGACTGCAGTGACACCTTCATTTTTCATCCCTTCGATGATTTCATTGTCGCTGACTCCAGCCAAGTCACGGCAACGAATGACGCCTTTTGATGTATTGAGTGATGCGTGTGCAAAACAACTTACTGGTATCTCATGAAAGGTCTTAATTTTCTGGATGTTCTCAGTATGTGCCTTACGTTCGCACTCTACAAGCAGACCACCTGATTTCAGTTTTTTAACACTTTTGGGTTTTCCGACTAGTCCAAGTATAGTCTTTTCAACTATAAATGGAGATAGTGCGGCAAGTGGTTTATCTTCATCTTTGGATTGGATGACCATGAAGCGAGGAAAAGATTAGACTCCACATGGCTCATCATCAGAGTCGGAAATAGTTTTTGTTTTCTTCAGTTGACATTTTTTTTGATTTTCCATTTTTTGTTTGTTTGTTATTTCGTCACCCGTGCTCCCCACCTGCCACGGAGTCCAACAAAGGGACACTTTCCAAGTGCGAGGGATACACACGTGGTATACTCAGTAGGTAAAATTACCTCCCGATTGACTCGTTAAGCCACCGCCTTCTAGGAAGTCTTATGAGAGAAGTAGAAAGGAAAATAAAGGGATACACAGTAGGGGCAACGGTGGTATCAAGAGAGATACATGCAGAAAGATAGAAAAAGCGAGCGAATAAATTAAGACCTCCTAGGTCTTGACGTGACCAGCCGATTTGTCGAGACCGGGCCCATCCCGACCACCCGTCTAGAAGAAGTAGAGGCCAAAGTAGTGTATTGCATCGGAAAGCCTCTGCTCAACTACCAGGATCCTTTCCTCCCCCGACACGGGTCGCAACCCACGGCAACCAAAGCTGGGACAGAGCTGGAAACGTTTGTCAGGTAAGTGCATTTTCATCAACATTTTATGCAGGAGAATTTCATTGTAATTGGTTCTAAGTCCTCGACAGTTCCATTGTATGGTGGTATTCTTCATTATAAGATTAGAGTGGAGATTTTGGAGCTAGGTTAGACTTTTCGGGGAGACAGTCTGTATGATTATTTCTCTGGAGGAAGTACGGGGGTGATTTTTTTGTTAGGTTTGGAGCTACTTTGAGGACACGGAGCAATATCTTCTGCATCCATGCTCTCAATGTCCCCAAACCTGTTATAGAGTTTGCTGCCTATTTCCGTGAGATCTATTTTTACTCTTTGGTGACTTCGGTGGTGGGGTATTATTAAAAGTTGTTTGGATAGATGCCGTGGTGTTTTGTGCTTGGTAATGGGAGGTGTTAGAGCGAGATGTTGACTCGGGTGGATCTGTCTGTGTTTGAGCTTCCTTCGTTGCTTTGGGATTGTTTTTAACTACAGTGGAGAGGGATGGGCCAGGAAGGGATGCTTTTCCCTGTACAAGCTTTCTGACCTCTGGATAGGGAATGTTGGCTGTGTATTTTACCCTCTATATTTCCTTCTCCTGTTTCCAGGTATCACAATCCTTGGAATTGGCGTGGTTGTCTTTTCCACAGCTGACAGAATGCGGAGTGGCTCTACACTCAGATTCCTGGTGAGAATGATCTCCGCATCGGCCACATATTTGGCTTTTTGAGTAGCTGTCTTCATGATGACCATATTTCTGACACTTGTAACATCGAAGTGGGTTTGGAATGTATACATCAACCTTCACTTGCAGAAAGCCAACTTTGGCCACTCCGAGTACTGTTGGTTTGTTGAAGGTGAGTATAATGGTGTTGGTGTCCTGCAGATTGTTCTTACGTTTAATACGTATTCTACGGACTGCAGTGACACCTTCGTTTTTCATCCCTTCAATGATATCCGTGTCCCTGACACCAGCCAAGTCACGACAGCGAATCAAGCCTTTGGACGAATTGAGTGTTGTGTAGGCGAACGAGGTCACTGGAATATCGAGGAAAGTTTTAATTTTCTTTAGGTTTTCTGTTTGACCTTGTCGCTCACACTCGACAAGTAGGCAGCCCGATTTAAACTTTTTGAGACTTTTTGGCGTACCAATCAATCCCGTAATTGTTTTTTCAAAACAAACGGAGAGAGTACAGTGAGCGGTTTTGAGGCATCTTTAGACTGTATCACCATGAAGCGTGGAAATGAATCCACACCACATGGTTCGTCATCTGAGTCAGATCCTGTTTTGGTTCGTTTTAGTTGATCTTTTATGGATTTTTCCAACTTGGTGTATTTAAAAATTCAGCACCCGTGCTCCCCACCCACCTAGGTGCCCAACAAGGGGACACATTTTGAGTGCCAGGGATACGCAGATGTTGTACTCAGTAGGTGAAATTACCTTCTGATTCATCCCGTGAGACATACTCAGTCGTCACAATTACCCCCCGATTGAACCGTTGAGCCACCGCCTTCTAGGAAGTCTTCTAAGACTTGGTAAAGGGAAAGTTAATGGGATAGATTGTAGGGGCAACGGTGGGATGAAGAGAGATACAGCGAGAAAGAGAAAGAAATAAGCTAGTAAATAAAGACCTCCTAGGATTCGGCGTGACCAGCCGACTTGTCGAGACCGGGCCCATCCCGACCACCCGTCTAGAAGAAGTAGAGGCCAAAGTAGTGTCTTGCATCGGAAAGCCTCTGCTCAACTATCAGGATCCTTTCCTCCTCCGACACGGGTCGCAACCCACGGCAAACAGGTTGCCTCTACTTAATCGCCTCTTACGACACATAGCAAGGCATGTCGGGCCAATTCGACAACCCCTAACCCGCAGGGGGACTGCCCCAAGGAAATTGAAATCGACAATGTATTGTTTCGAGAGAAACCATCCAAGAAATTACAAGAATTGCTCCCGTTGTGCATTTGCATTATTATACGGATAAAAGGAAATGATGTGTAAGTTAGATTTGCACATAATGTAAAACAAAAGCTGGGACAGAGCTGGAAACGTTTGTCAGGTAAGTGCATTTTCATCAATAATTTATGCAGGAGAGTAAAGTTTCATTCGCACATTTCAAATTCGTTAAATATTATTTCATATATATATATATATATATATATATATATATATATATATATATATATATATATATATATATATATATATATACTATATATATATATATATATATATATATACGCAATAAACTGACGACGACAAAACAAACAAATAAAACACAAAAACCGTTGTGTTTGCAAAACTCTTCATGGCTGTTTCTACATGAATTAAACCTTTAAAAGTATTTTGTCTTAACCAACCTATATGAACTTCTTGCGGATAATGGAAAATATTTGTATTAACCTAGAAATCTATGAGCCACAGTGACATCTATTATTTTGTGTACATTTATGTCAGCGCAAATTATATTCCGGATATTTCATTCTTATAGTAGTAATTGAAGGGTACTAAGAAAATTTAGAAAGGGTTTGAAAGAAAATGTGTCGGCTGCATAGGATGATTCCACTTGTGCATGGCTGTCTTTTTCTATTCTTCTTGCTTTAAACCGCTTGGTTTCAATGTTCTAAGGCTGCGTATCCAGTAAGATTCCTTTTCCGTCCTGGTTTCGGAACGCCAGTTGGGGTTATTAGCAACTGCTATAAGTGTTATATCACTGAAAGTGTGGCCAGGGGATTAGAAGTGTTCTGCGACCGGGCTTCTGTATAGCTTCTTTGTCATCCAATCAGATCTATGAAGGTTGATCCTTTTGATTAAGCCTGCAGATAAGGGTTCCGCTGTTGTCGTTATGAATAGGGAAGACTATATTAGTAAAGCAAGTAGACAACTAAGTGACGCTAGGTTCTACCAAAAACTAGACCATGATCCAACACTAGAATATGCAAAATAGACATGTTAGGCCCAACAAACTTGTTTTATTGATGACAGACTGAAGAAGAATGAACAAAGATAATTACAAAAACAAGTTCTATTCAGATCCAATATACTGCACTGGAGTCAATATGAACTAAACAGTAAATATTACCTATGTCAATAAAAGCGATACGCAAACATGTCTGTTTTCAATGATGCATTAATTGTAATTCTTTGCCTTTCATTCCACAGACAAATACCTGAAAGACATACAAGATTTTGACGAATACCATAACCTTGGTGTAAGTTGCAATTGCTCTCGGTGAGTAGAATTATTTCGTAGTTAGTCATACCTAACTTTACGTCACCACTACTCTCGTAGTAGACAGTTTTATCATTTCCACGTAATCATCATTGCATTGCGATGATAGAACTTACATATATTCTACTTAATGCAAGTCTGTTCCGATCAACATGAACTGCATTTAACTTTCACTCAAAATGAGTTATATTAGTTTTCCTGCCGAATTGAGAAAAGTATAACATACCTACTTTTCATTTTTCTTTAAAGGAACTATCTCAGTGACCTATAGCAACCCGGTACCCACTGTAGCTCAAGATAATAATGACCTGGCAACAGCGTATTCACCCTCTGAAACTATTGATGATCCTGAAGCAGATACAACGGAAAAGGTTGAGGCAGCAGGACAGACAGATGCCCCAATGAGCCCTCCCGCAGAGGGAGCAGAACAATTGTCAACAATGGCATCACCAGCTGAAAATAGTGATAATGTTGAGCTAGCCAATCAGAAACATCTGAAAATGTAGAGGCAGTACAGCCGACTGATGCCACACTCAGCCCGTCAGATAATAATGACCAGGCAACAGGGGCATCACCCTCTGAAACTATTCATGATCCTGAAGCAGATGCAACTGAAAAGGTCGAGGCAGTAGAAGAGACAAATGCACCAATGAGCACTCAAGCTGAGAGAGCAGAACAATTGTCAACAATGGCATCACCAGCTGAAAAAAGTAATAATGTTGAAGCCACCCAATCAGAAGCATCTGAAAATGTAGAGGAAGTACAGACGTCTGATGCCCCACTCAACCTGTCAGATAATAATGACACCACAACAGCGGCAACACCCTCTGAAACTATTCATGATCCTGAAGCAGATACAACTGAAAAGGTCGAGACAGCAGAACAGACAAATGCACCAATGAGCACTCCCGCTGAGGGAGCAGAACAATTGTCAACAATGGTATCACCAGCTGGAAATAGTGATAATCTTGAAGACAGCGAATCAGAAGCACATGTATGAAGTTTCAATTCACTTCCAGTGCTAATTCAAATAATTTCCGATACTGAATAGGTTGATGTGCCAATAGTTGCTAACGTGATCATCTACCAATCATCTGGATTGTGTCGCCCTTCTAGCCGTCTTGTGATAGATCACAACAATATATTCCTAAATGTAACTCTCCTAAATAACAATAATTGCAAATTAATGTTTAACCCCAATGATAGGAATATGGACTTGGCAAGTCCAATGAATAATAGTTTGAATAAATAAAGGCAATTCAATTAACAACTGAACACACGGTAAGACTGATTCTGCAACGTATCTTAAGGCAGGAATGAATAATTTTCCAAGTAAACAATATTATATAAAATACCAAGACATAGTAATATAGTCATGATGTAGGTCAGTCTCCAGTCTGAAACACTCAAATGTGTTAACAAGTTCAGCAATTTCCACGTGAAATACTAGCAACAGTAATTTGCATTTTCACTACCAACAAAGATTCGCATATCCAATCAGCAATGACACAAACACATTCGCTAAGTATTATATTTATTACAAAATAAATGTTACTGATCAGGACTACTACTAACTTCATTTGGGTCAAAAAATCAAGGAGAAAAGATAGATATACATAACATATAATCATTAATAAAAGCCAACAAAGAATGCAAATTAAATATACATAACAAACTTATAGATGTCCAGAAAGCATGTAAAAGCGGTGTAAAGGAAAACTAATGGAACAGCTGTGTGCCTACATCTGCCATGTGTATCAGAAAATCTCAGCTATACTCCTGTCTATGATGCATCCATGCACACATTATTCCAAGCAAATATCGTATATAAAGTTCCGTAGGTACAGCAAATATGCTTCTCTATGTCTGCCTCTCTCTATCTCCATTCATTATATGCAGTTGAAATTTAGTACTCGGTCAATATTATTGTCATTCCACGATCTTAAACGAAGTAACAGAAAAGAGCGAAAATCAACAAGTTTTGTACAATTGAAAACATACTTAATTTCCCTAGAATACAATGTGAAAATTTAAACAGAATTTACAGTGTTGAGAACAAAAACAAAATAGTTCTAATAGTTCAATCGCAGGTCCAAATATTTGACGTTCCAATTCAATAACAGTGGTATTTTGAATAAAGTATGATCTACAATGTGTTGATGTGGCTGTAGTCTCGAACCTGATAATGTGCCAAAGAGCTGGATTGTGACGATGTGCTGAGTGTTTTTTTTATTTGATGTGTCAAAAGAATATAATCCAGATTGTCCTTCTGTGAGTTCACTATAATCTCAAATTAATGTTTTAGCAGAAGAATAGTATTGTACACTTGCTAATAACAACAAAAAAATAATTTGAATAAATAAATGCAAGCAAATTAACAACTGAAAACCCGATAAGACAGAGAGTACAACAGATGCTAAGGCAAGAAATGAATATTGTCCAAGCAAACATAAACTAAAAGCGGAGACACAAGAATAGTGTCGGGATGTATGTCATTCACTTTATAAAACACTCAAAGTTGCCAAGAAGTTTATCAATTTCCACGTGGAAAACTAAGATGTTACAGTTAGATACAAGCAAATATTTATTCTTCAGGAAACAATCGAACTATAATTCGCAATGATATATATATAATCGCTAAGTATAATTTTGTTTACATAATAAATGTCACTGGTCCGGTACATCATTAACTTGATTTTGGACGAAAGGTCAGGCATAAAAGATATATACATAACATTCAGTTATTAAGAACATCCAATAAACAATATAAAATTAAATATAACAATCTTATAGATGACGCGAAAGTTATGTCAGCCCTACCAGAAAACAATAAATTTGAATCATTATTCCAACCATCAAAGGGGCCCCGAGTGGCCGAGTGGTTTAAAGCGCTATCCGTTGCGGATCACTGCCATCTCACCTCTGTCTGCGTGGGTTCGAGTCTTGGATTCGGCCAATGTGGGTATGGCCTAGTCAGCCTTATTCCAATTCATGCCCTATTAGAATACAATAAATTTGAATCATTATTCCAACCATCAACTGAATTAAAATAAAAATTAAGAACACACTCACTATATAAAGAATATAAAAGAGGTGTCAACGATACTAACCGAAGGAGCTTTCTGCGTACATCTGCCATGTGTATTAGACAATGTGGACTATGTCACCTCTCTCTCCCTCATGCATTAACGCAAAGACCATTATACGCAAATATCGTAGTTAACGATTTGAAAACTTATCAGATATCCATCTCTCTCTCTCTCTCTCTCTCTCTCTCTCTCTCTCTCTCTCTCTCTCTCTCTCTCTCTCTCTCTCTCATGCATCAATGCAAAGACCATTTCACGCAAATATTGCACATAACGATTCGAAGAAGTGTCAGATATGCATATATCTGTCTCTTTCTCTCTCTCTCACACACACACAGATGCACACGCACATACATACACACACACATATACACAGAGACACACACACCGCTCAGATGACCTAAGTGGTTCAAATCTCCGCGAAAGTTCGCGGGTTCAAACTCCAAAAGAGTCATAACAAAAGTTTATAACACCGGTAACAACTGCTACCTCGCATGGCGCTCAGCATTAAGAGGTTAGTGTTAGAACTGGTCAGCCTGGTGTTAGGACAGAGGATCTGGGCGGGACATTACGCCACAAGTCTGCACCACGATGTCACAGTGCTAGACATAATTATAAACTGTCACACTGCAGACATCGTAGCGGTATGTTTAAAATTGTCAACGATACGTTCAAAATAAAACTCTCTCTCTTCTGCGCGTGTCAGAGCAAGATAATCTTGCCAGAATATGCATACTACATGTTCGAAAATAATGCTAATATTAAATGCATTAATAGAGAAAGAAATATTCTATTTCAATGTACAACATCAAAGAGTTTGGATCAATAACTACTGAAATTCAGTTCAACATCGCTCCATTACAGACAATGTACTCCACTCTGAAGACAGCTCCGATGACCTAAGTGCATAGAGAGTCCGAATCCGTTAGGTCCCGGTTTTTAACCCCGGCCGAGTGATACCAAAGTCTTCGAAACATTTTACTAGCAGCTGCCTCGTTAGGCGCTCAGCATTAAGAGCTTAGTATTAGGACTGGTCGGTCAAATATTAGGATAATGGTACTGGTAGGAAAATGATGTCATATGTTTGGGGCATAATTCCCCAGTGCTAGACATCACTGTATACTGCAACTGCAGACATCGTTGTGGTATGACTGAAAAATTGTTAAAGCTACGTTAAAAATCACAAACTTACACACCCCACTAAACCCACACCCTCCTCTCTCAAAGCAGTGAATAACAAATACCATTCAGTACCTTCCTTTAGAAGAATGCCCCACATATTTACAAGCCAGCATCATTACAAGACTATTATTTGCAAACTAGCGTAGGCCTCGCTCTCTGCAAACTATTATACATTTTACGGCAATGATTCTCCACATTTTCCTCAAATAGTCCATATGATTTCACTTGTTTATGAAAATTAATTACTTACTTAAATATATAAATAAATGTTATTTGAAGGAAAAGTCCAAAAATAAAATTATTCCATCAAAACATGTTGAGAAAAAACTGGTTTGGGATTCGAGACACGCTGTTTGCCGTAGCTGGTGGATGGCCCTAGTCCATGCGGCTAAATTATATATTCAATTCCTCCGTTTGTTCTTGACGTTATTACTCGTCTTTCCTATCTGTTGTATTATTTAACCTAAATTTGCTATTTCTAAACTTTCCTCTTACAACTGAAGTACCTAGACGCACAGTTTAGTTAGTTGCATACTTGCAAACGATCCGTTTCTTCAATGTCGTACCAAATAGGCCAGTTGTTTTATGGGTAATAGTCTTAGAAATAGATGGAGGCGCTACTGAATAAAACGTTCATTAAAGTATCTTTGCCGCTGTCTGACTCCTTAGATAAGCAGCTTGTTCAATTTCAGCATGCTTGTACGCGCATGTGTGAGACAATGCATTACAAGTGTATATGGTATATTGAGAATACCCCACATATTCTCTTGGGCCTCGTAACTAATTTCAATATTAATAGTTCCATGCACTCAAAGTTCTTTGTTTCTAAGCAGGAATACATATAAGTCTCTTTTCATTAGCAATTGCAGCCTTTCTGTCGCACATTAGCAATCTTCAGGCAAGTTGAAAATCGAAACGGTTGCAAAACTATGTTTCATAGCTTCATTTCGCAATTCGCAGTTGATATCCCCAAAACCGAGCGAGGAGTGTAAAGGTCTCTTAAAAAAATGTAAAAGGATCGAGAGCGAAAGGATGGACTGACGACGACTGCCTTAAAGTCCTGCTTTATTGAATCTTTAATAATAAAATACTGGTAGAAATAGAATAAGGCGCCGTAGAACTGATTTTGCGTTTCCTTTCACGTAGTGGAGACTGAGGTAGAAACAATGCAACAACAACAACAAAATGACAACATTACATACGCAGTGAAACGTGCAATCTCTTTTTAGCCGTTAGGAAGCAGCGCAAATCATAACCTTGTTCAGAAGAATTAAACAGCCTCTTGAAATTTCTTCATGGAGCAAGACTGCGACAATTTCTAACTTATGCTGAAGTTACTAAACGGAAAATTGTTGTTTCGGTATTGAAATTGAAAAGCTTACGGAAGATTAAAGAGTTAATCTGAATCATAATTCTCATATTTTAATTTTAAATAAGACACCGAGAGAAAGTGTCATCACATTTGCAACATTTCTTTCTCTTTTCATGCAGCAAAGTTAGTGACAAAATCTATCGCTATGTTCACATACTTGTACGTAATTAATTAACTGGAATTCCAACTACAAACATGTCAGATATTGATCTCCAAGTAGATTTACTTTTATTCAGATAATAAAACTAATTCCTCCGTATTTAATCGGATGTAACTATATTACAACATCACCTACCTAATGGCATGTACTTTAACGATTACATCGAGGCAGTTTAGCGACAAACCGATAACAATAGGCGTCTAATGCGTTATGTAAACCCAATTACACCCTTTTTGTTCAACTCACCCCACCCGTAAATAAAAGAAGTTTTGCTGACAGACCACTCCTGCCCGATCCCTGCCCCAAGAAAAATGATATCGACATTGTATGGAACCATCCCAGAAATTACAAGAATTACTCCTATTGTGCATTTGCCTTATTAAACGGATGAAAGGAAATGCTGTGAAAGTTGGATTTGCACATATTGCTAAACCAAAGCTGGGACAGAGCTGTAAACGTTTGTCAGGTAAGTGCATTTTCCTCCCCATTTTAGGAAGGAGAGTAAAGTTCCATTCACTCGTTTCATATTCGTTAAATATTGCTTCATATATTTATTTCTGTTTACTAAAATTCATGCTAAGTACATGATCTGACCTTAATACATTGTTGATCTTCTAATTTGTAATTAACATGTATGGGCAACCGTTTTCCTCCTATTATCAGTGAAAAGTCACTTTGATTTCTTTTCACAATTAACAAAATGCGACTCGTAAGCATTTAAATATGTGTATAATATTTGCCTTTTCATTCCACTAAACAAATTTGCTAATTTTCGATATTGGTTGAGTTAGATAAAATGCATTACCTACAGCATCTTCATATTTCACTATAGATGCTTTCTAAATTGTTTTCTTGATACTTTTTTTCTTATCAATGAAATATGAGCCAAAAGTTTAATGATCTATATATTTAATATGCACGCATGAGTTTAAAATCTAAATGTATAATCTTTATCAAACGTTGCCTGTGAAATGACGAATAAAATATTTGAAGTCATCCACGGTTTCTTTTTTCATATATTGCAAACGTCATTGTACGCGTTATGTTCATGAAGGAATATTTGAAAAATATATTTGCTCAATCAGTATTGTGTACATATAGTGAGAATTTTAAATTCATTTGATTGTCATTTTGGCAGCTATTGCTCAACCAATTGAAGGATGTCATTTTTTAAAACATCATTTCACACAGAAACACCGATTCAAGAAAAGAAACAATTAGGTGCCAATTAGAATAACGGCGAAAATCTCCGCCTTCCTTTTTCACATATGTAAACAAATATATGTAGTTATCAGCTTTCCAATCATGCTTTTCGAACTATCCAAAAGTATGCATGTCTTTATCTGTCTGTATGTCTGCTTACGACATCCCATTTCGTTAATGTAACTTTGGAAAGATTGTTATAGATTCGTACTAACAGCTTCCTTCTGTTGATTTCCCGGATGTGATCGTTAACTCTTTGGTCTATAATATGGGAAGGAATAGTTTCTAGATCTTCCAAAACACATATAGACTCACCTATACAATCGCATCCAAACTAAAGCGTATATTTTAACCGAAAGGCATGGGGGAGTGTTTTGATGCATGGTTTATGTCTTTCCCATTGTACTTAAAGGATCGATTATATCGTGATGATGTCAAAATTGAAACAACCAGTAATAACACGAAAACGAGACGCAATAAAGACATTCAATGCACATGAACGCATTTTGCAATACAATGTTATCCACGGAAAGAAAAAATTATAGATGCTTATAGTAGATTGAAGAAAATAGTTGTACTGCCCTAGTGAATTACGACAATACAATCTTTCCTCTTTACACGTGTAAAATGGACTAATATTTACATTAGAAAGTAAGATATGATATATTTAATTTGATTGTGTCTGATACATATCGATTGTCACAGAATAAGGCAAGAAATAACTTGGTTTCGCCTTAGAACAATTTGTTAATGTTCGTCGTACATGCGTACAACGTTACCTAGGGTGGATAATTGTTTTTGTTTAGTTAAGTGACTGAACGAACATGTATTCCGTCGTAGTTCGCTTGCTGCAAGAGACACTAAAAGCACGGTATGCACGGGTAGTTTACCCTCACTAATGCTCAGTCCCCTGAAGATTTAAGACTAGGTTTTAATCTAACTGACACACTGGTCTTTTGGATCTTTTCAAGGAGTGTACATTCTCCATTCGTTCAACAGCCATAGGGGTAAGTGTTGCATTGTTATTTTATTTGATATGTGAAGCATATTCAATTTTTAATGCCATAGCGTGAAACGTTGTCTCTACCATTACGTGGATTTGAAACGATGTAATCTCTTGAAATTCTACAAGTTGCTATTAAGAGTATAATTTAATAGCACGTATTTATAGTTTTTAGTTTTGGTAGTTATTACGACCAGTTTGGTTTTAGTGTAAATGTGCAGTTGTGTAGCTGCGTAGATGTGCAGTTGAGTAGCTGTGTAGATGTGCAGTTGGGTAACTGTGTAGATGTGCAGCTGGCTAGCTGTGTAGCCGTGTAGCTGTATGTAGCTGTGTCGCTGTGCGTCTGTGTGCAGGTGTGCGACAGAAGCACAAGATTTGTAAACTTGTGCGCATGGTGGATCCATGAAGGGGAGCTTGGGGTCAATACAAGTTTGGACCAACCCAAGGATCCAGGAGAACTGTGCGATTTGTCAATTGGACTCGTAAACCAGGTCAAGATGTTTAATAGAAAGTTTTACAAATATTTGAGTCACCCGTGGTTATGATTGTATGGGCTGAACAAATGACTGAGTTACGAGTCATGTTTGTTTCAATTGATTGTCGTTTCAATTGAGTACGATCTTTTTGTTTACATTACATGAGATTATGTGTATCTCGCTTTCATCTCGTGAGATTATGTTAATCTTATCATATCTGAATATATGAATCACATTTGTTTTTTTTTTCACTGGTGAATGTTTGTGTTAAGTAATAGAATCTCGAATGAGTTCTGTCTTTGGAGCGTGAAATAGTCACTATATATATGTATATATCTTATCAATTCATTTCTTGAACTCCATCGTTCATCACAATGTGTTGTGCTGTCATTTAGTCCAGGCATCCATTCAGGTTAAATCCTGTTACATCGATGCACTTTCCAGAAAAAAGAAAACTCGTGCAGAGGTAGTTCAATGTACTCGAAATTTTCAATGAGTATACAAAATTATTTCAATTTTCTTAGTCGAGTACAAGGCATTGTTTCATTATTGGAAGAGTGAATGTGCTGTTTCTGTTACTGAAGCTTATTCATAATTGGTGCCAAGCACAAGATATTGAAAAATGAGCTATTTTTTATCATATAGGAATTTACTCTATATAACATGCTCAGCAATAACTGAATGTGAACCTTTGAAGAACTGATGCTAGTAGTTGATAGGTACGTTGCCACAAGATAAAATAATACGACCCATGCGTGTAAAGTAAGTGCCATTACAAATGTGAGAAAGTATCGAAGGTTTTTAACAGCCATTACAAAACGTGAGAAAGTTTTCAAACTTCTGAAATGATGTGAAAATAACCATCACGTTACTTTTCCCTGCATGCCAGTTGCCTGCTATTTTCAATTCCCCCGTCATCATCAAAATTATCGTCCTATGTATGAACTTTATCCTGTAAATTCCATTACTAGTTTAATCACTGATATATTAGGCTTTGCAAACTTGTTTTATTGATCAGACTGAAGAATGAACACAACTCATTACAAAAACAGGTTCTATTCAGTTCCAATGTACAGCACAGGAGACAATATAAACTAAACAGTAAATATTACATATGTCAATAAAAACATACGCAAAACATGTCACTTTTAAATGATGCATTAAATTGTTATTATTTGCTTTTCATTCCAGACAAATACGTGAAAATCGTACAAGATGTTGACGAATACCATAACCTTGGTGTAAGTTGCAATTGCCATCGGTGAGTAGAATTATTTTGTAAATAGTTGGAAAACTTGTACAACGAACGTACGATAGTGTATTCTCCAGAATGTACAATATTTTCTTATCCATGCACCATTAAATCGAGTCATACCTAAATTTACGTCACCACTGTTCTCATCGTAAGCAGTTTTTATCATTTCCACGCAATCGTCATTGCATTGCGGTGTTAGAAATTAGATATTCACCTTAATGCAAGTCTATTCCAATCAACATGAATTGCATTTAAATATCACTCAAAATCAGTCTTATTAGTTTTCTTGCCGTTTTCAGAAATGTACCGCATAATTCCTTTTCATTTTTCCTTAAAGGAACTATCTCAGTGACCTATAGCAACCCTGTACCCACCGTAGCTCAGGAAAATAATGACCTGGCAATAGGGGCATCACCCTCTGAAACTATTCATGATTATTAAGCAGATACAACTGAAGAGGTCGAGGCAGCAGAACAGACAGATGCACCAATGAGTCCACCCGCTGAGGGAGCAGAACAATTGTCAACAATGGCATCACCAGCTGCAACTAGTGATAACGTTGAAGCTAGCCAATCAGAAGCATCTGAAAATGTAGAGGAGATACAGCCGACTGATGTGCCATTCAGCCAGTCAGAGGAGCCGTCGGTATTGTCAACAGCAGTTTATTCCATTCCTAGTGATAAGTAGACACCCAAGGCATTTTCTCTGAAAACGATGTAGCAACTGCAAATCTTCCAAAATAAGAACCTCGTAGCGTGCATGGAATACAGTTGTGACCTAGAGGTTGCTGTTGACTTTCTAGACGTTATAAATATCGCACAAAATCGAAAACATTTGTACACGTGATGTTAAGAAAATATTAACTTAAGTACTTCATTCGTGATTCCTAATACCATTTCCATTTATTTCATCATTGAGGACACGAGATAAATCTTTCCAATATGAGCAGAACGTTTGAACTTTAAATTGATCTCAAAACAATGACAATTGTTTTCTACAAGTCATTCGTTGTACGTGGAATTTCTATAATAACCCACTGGACCAATGAGAACATCTACGGTATTAATTATATTAATTGCACTCATTTCGAATCTCTCTCTCTCTCTCTCTCTCTCTCTCTCTCTCTCTCTCTCTCTCTCTCTCTCTCTCTCTCTCTCTCTCTCTCTCCCTCCCCTTTGATCAGAATCAGTTGAGCGATATTAACTGATCATGAATGTTAATGATTCCATAGTCTTACACTAATAACAGATAAAAGCGAAAACCAATTTTTGTAAAATTGAACAAATGGTTTTTCTCCAGAATACAAAGTGAAAATTTAAGAACTGACAGCATGGTGAATTAGATCCCAATAATGCTAAACGTTCTATCCCAAGTCCACATGTATGAAGTTCCAATTCACTTCCAGTGCTAATTCAAATAAATTCCGATATTGAATGGGCTGATGTGCCAGTACTTGCTAACGTGACCATGTACCAAACATCTGGATTGTGGCGCCCTTCTAACAGTATTTTCATTGATCACAATAATATAATCCTAAATGTAACTCTCCGAAATAACAATAATCCCAAATTAATTTTTGACCCCAAGGATAGTAATGAGGACTTGGTAATTCCAATGAATAATAGTTTCAATAAATAAAGGCAATTCAAGTAACAACTGAACACACGGTAAGATTGATTCTGCAACATATCTTAAGGCAGGAATAAATTTTCCAAGTAAACAATATTATATAAAATACCAAGGCATAGTAATATAGTCATGATGTAGGTCAGTCTCCAGTCTGAAACATTCAAATGTGTTAACAAGTTCAGCGATTTGCACGTAAAACACTAGCAACCTTAATTTGCATTTTCCCTACCAACAAAGATTCGCATATCCAATCACCAATGATAGAAACACATTCGCTAAGTATTATATTTATTGCAAAATAAATGTTACTGGTGAGGAACACTACTTCCTTAATTTGGGTCAAAAAGTCAAGTAGAAAATATAGAAATACATAACATAATCATTAAGAAAAGTCAAATTAATGTTTTAGCAGAAGCATCATGGTATTGCACACTTGGTAATAACAACAAAAAATAACTTGAAGAAATAAATGCAACCAAATTAACTAAAAACACGATCAGACTGATTCTACAACAGATGTCAAGGCATCAATAAATGTTGTTCAAGCAAATAGCATTAAATAAACGCTAAGACACAACAATAGTGTCGGGATGTAGATCAGTCACTTCATAAAACACTCCAAGTTGTCAAAAAGTTTGTCAATTTCGACGCGGAAAACTAAGATCCTACAGTTAGATACAAGCAAATATTTATACTAAAGGAAAGAATCAATCCATACGTCGCAGTGATATATTAATAATCGCTAAGTGTAATGTTGTTTACACAATAGATGTCACTGGTCCGGTACATCATTAGGTTGGTTTTGGACAGAAGGTCAGGCACAAATCTTATAGATGATGCAAAATTTGTCAGCCTTATTCCCATTCATGCCCTACTAGAATACAATAAATTTGAATCATTATTCCAACCATCAACTGAATTACAATAACAATGAAGAACACACTGACTAAAACGTTTTCGTAAACTTCTGAAGAATGTGAAAAAGGTGTCAGCGATACTAACCGAAGGAGCTTTGGGCGTACATCTGCAATGTGTATTAGTCAATGTCGATTTTATGTTTCTCTCTCTCTCTCTCGGTCATGAATGAATGCAAAGACCATTACACGCAAATATCGTACATAACGATAAGAGACATATCCGATATGAATCTCTGTCTCTGTCTCTCTCTGTTTCTCTCTTTCTCACACACACACACACACACACACACATCTGTCAGATGACCTAAGTGGTTCAAATCTCCGCAAAAGTTCGCGTGTTCAAACTACAAAAGAGTCAAAACAAATGTTTATAACACCGGTAACAACTGCTACCGCGCATGGCGCTCATCATTAAGACGTTAATGTTGGAACTGGAACGCCTGGTGTTAGGATAGAGGATCTGATCGGGACATGATGCCACAGTGCTAGACATCATTATAAACTGTCACCCTGCAGACATCGTAGCGGTATGTTTAAAATTGTTAACGATACGTTCAAAATAAATCTGTCTGTCTCTTCCGCGCGCAATAGCAAGATAATATTGCCAGAAGAGACACACTACATGTTCCAAAATAATGTGAATATTAAATGCCTTAATAGACAGTAAATATTCTATTTCAATGTACAACATAAGAGTTTTGAGTCAATAACTTTTAAAATTAAGTTTAACATCTCTGAATAAAAACATGTTGAGCAAAAAACATGGAGGATTCGAAACATCCTGTCTGCTATAGCTGGTGGATGGCCCTAATCCATGCGGCCAAATCATATAATTCCTCCGTTTCTACTTGACGTATTACTCTTTCCTCCTATCTGTTGTATTATTTAACCTAATTTTGCTATTTATAAACTTTCCTCTTACAAATGAAGTACCTAGACGCACAGTTTAGTTAGTTGCATACTTGCATACCATATGTTTGTTAAATGTCGTACAGAATATTACAGTTGTGTTATGGGTAATACTCTTAGAAATAGATGGAGGCGCTACTGAATAAAACGTTCATTAAAGTATCTTTGCCGCTGTCTGACTCCTTAGATAAGCAACTTGTTCAATTTGAGCATGGTTGTCCGCGCATGTGAGAAAATGCATTACAAGTGTATATGGTATATTGAGAATATCCCACATATTCTCTTGTGGCGTCGTAACTAATTTCAATATTAAGCATTCAATGCATCCAGTCCTTTGTTTCTAAGCAGGAATACATATGTCTCTTTTCATTAGCAATTGCAGCCTTTCTGTCGCACATTTGCGATGTTCAGGAACGTTGAAAATCGAAACGGTTGCAAATATGTTTCATTGCTTCTTTTCTCATTTCTCAGTTGCACTCCACAAAACCGAGAAAGAAGTGAAAAGGTCGCTTCAAAAAATGTAAAAGGATCGAGAGCGAAAGGAGGGACTGACGACGACTGCCTTAAAGTCCTGCTTTATTGAATCTTTAATAATAAAATACTGGTAGAAATAGAATCAGGGGCCGTTGAACTGATTGTGCGTTTCCTTTCACGTAGTGGAGACTGAGGCAGAAACAATGCAACAACAACAACAAAATGACAACACTGCATACAGTGAAACGTGCTATCTCTTTAGCCGTTAGGAAGCAGTGCAAAATATTACCTTGTTCAGAAGAATTAAACAGTCTCTTGAAATTTCTTCGTGGAGCAAGACTGCGACAATATCTAACTTATGCTGAAGTTGCTAAACGGAAAATTGTTGTTTCTGTAATGAAATTAAAAAGCTTACAGAAGATTAAATAGTTAATCTGAATCATAATTCAGATTTAATTTTAAAAAAGACACTGAGAGAAAGAGTCATATTTGCAACATTTCTTTGCTTTAAATGCAGCAAAGTTAGTGACAAACGGGAATTCCAACTACAAACATGTCAGATACTGTTTTCATAGTAGATTTACTTTTATTCAGAAACAAAACACTAATTTCTCCGTTTTTAATCGGACGTAACCATATTACAACATCACCTACCTAATGGCACATACTCAATTAAACTTTCACATCGAGGAAGTTTAGCGACAAACTGATAACAATGGACGACTAATGCGTTATGTGGCATCGGGTCACAATTAGTACATCCAGTTCAGTACCCAGGAATGCAGCTCTAGTCTATTTTTAGAAAATTTTTCCTCTCTCATTTTGGTGGTGATAGAAGAGCTTTAGTGGTGCGTTTTTGGTAGGGATTTAAAGGTGACGGTTATTCTTGAGAATATGAGCTGATGGTGTGTTGTCTGTGTGTATTTCGGCGACAGTGTACAGTGAGTAATAAGACCTTGGTGATGACCCGGAAGTGAAATCTGTGTTCCACTGCATGGTGTTTTGTTTACAATTCAGCCTTTCAAAACAATGCAGGTCAGCCCTTGACAAGAACTTGACCGTGAAGTCATCTTTGAAGGTATGTTAGATTAACATATGTTTTGTATTGATTGTCACACAGTGGAAAGTTCAGTACTGAGAAACAAATGTAGAGAATATATAACAAAATTGTGTTCTATGGCCTGTCAGGGCAGTATTGAATAAACTTTAAATTGCTATAAAATTTTTATTATTAACGATAGAAACATGAAATTTTCACACCTTGTGTATATTGACTGTAATAATTAGAAAATATAATTAATATTTTAAAAAATTAATCTTAAAAATTTTAAATATTTTTTTTAAAATTAAAAATGAATTTTGTGGCCATAAATTCACAGATATGGTATCTGTTGGAGCTGACATTCATTATTATTAGCAGCAATGTATTCCTATACCATATACAAGTTGCAATCGAGGATTTTTTTTAAAAGCCTGTCAGCGAAAATATCTTTAAATTCAGTGCCAGCACATAATAGTGACAGCAGAGTATGGATGGATGGATGGATGCGTTGAGTAAGAAGGAGAAAAGAAAGGTTTTTATTTTAGTAGACCATGCTGGTATGACAATGCTGTCTTAAATACATTCCTTCTTACCTTCCTCCTTTTCTTCTTTCCTTCCTTCCATTCCTCCTTCCTTCCATTCATTCATTCATTCATTCATTTATTCATTCATTCTTTCAGCTAGTAAGTCATTTCATGTTATTTTATATTAGAATTTATTTATTTTGGCTTTTAATTTCTTTATTTCTCATCAGATGGTAGTAAGTAACGCAACTGCTTATAACCTTGTCCAGAAGAATGAAATAGTCTCTAGAAATTTCTTCGTGGAGCAAGACTGCAACAATATTTAACTTATGCTGAAGTTGCTAAATGGAAAATTGTTCCTTCTGTATTGAAATTAAAAAGCTTACGGAAGATTAAAGAGTTAATCTCAATCATAATTCTCATATTTTAATTTTAAATAACGCTGAGAGAAAGAGTCATCATATTTGCAACATTTCTTTCTCTTTTCATGCAGCAAAGATAGTGACAAAATCTATCCGTATGTTCACATAATTGTACGTAATTAACTAACGGGAATTCCAACTACAAACATGTCAAATACTGTTTTCATAGTAGATTTACTGTTATTCAGAAAAAAAAACTAAATCCTCCGTATTTAATCGGACGTGACCATATTACAGCATCACCTACCTAAGAGCATATAGTCAATTAAACTTTTACATCGAGGCACTTCAGTGACAAACCGATAACAATGGACGACTAATGCGTTATGTAAACCCAATTACAGCCTCATTGTTCAACTCACCACACCTGTAAATGAAAGAATTTTATCTTACAGACTACACTTGCCCGATCCCAGCCCCAAGGAAAGTGAAATCGACATTGTATTGATTCAATAGAAACCATCCCAGAATTCCTCCTATTGTGAATTTGCCCTATTAAAAGGAGGAAAGGAAATGCTGTGAAAGTTAGATTTGCACATATTGCAAAAGCAACGCTGGGACAGAGCTGGAAACGTTTGTCAGGTAACTGCATTTTCCTCCCAATTTTATGCAGGAGAGTAAAGTTTCATTTGCTCATTTCAAATTCCTTAAATATTACTTCATACATTATTTCTATTCACTCAAATTCCTACTGAGTACATGATTTGACATTATTCAATACATTGTTAATTTTCTAATTTGTAATTAACATGTTACGGCCAAACTTTTTCCTCCTATCAGCAGTGAAAAGTCACTTTGATTCCTTTTCACAATTAAAAACGCGACTCCTAAGCATTTAAAAATGTGTATAATATTAGCCTTTTCATTCCGCTAAACAAATTTGCTAATTTCCAATATTGGTTCAAGTACATAATCTGTATTACCATCGCCATCTTCATATTTCACTATAGGTGCTTTCTAAATTGTTTTCTTGATACGATTTTTTCTTATCATTGAGATATGAGCCAAATTGTAATGATCTATATATATTCAATATAAACGCATGAGTTTAAAATCCAAATGTATAATCTTAACTCAAACGTTGCCTGTGAATTGACGAATCAAATATTTGAAATCATTAACGTTTTTGCTGTTTTATATATATATATATTGCAAACGTCATTGTACGCTTTATGTACATGAAGGAATATTTGAAAAATACCTTTGCTTAACCAGTATTGCGAATATCTAGTGAGAATTTTAAATTCATTTGATTGTCATTTTGGCAGGTATTTAACAACCAAACCTTACTCAGTCATCTATGTGCACAAAAGATTCTATTACCAATCTTGAAGGATGTCATTTTTAAAAACATCATTTCACACAGAAACACCGCATCAAGAAAAGAAACAATTAGGTGCCAATTAGAATAACGGCGCAAATTTCCGCCTTCCTTTTACACATATGTAAACAAATATATGTAGTAATCAGCTTTCAAATGTATGCTTTTGAACTATCCGAAAGTATGCATGCTTTTGAACTATCCAAAAGTATGCATGTCTTTATCTGTCTGTATATCTGCTTACGATATCCCATTTCGTTAATGTAACTTTGGAAAGATTGTTATAGATTCGTACTAACAGCTTCCTTCTGTTGATTTCCCGGATGTGATCGTTAACTCTTTGGTCTATAATATGGGAAGGAATAGTTTCTAGATCTTCCAAAACACATATAGACTCACCTATACAATCGCATCCAAACTAAAGCGTATATTTTAACCGTCAGGTAAGGGGGAGTTTTTTCATACATGGTTTATGTCTCTCCCATTGTACTTAAAGGATCGATTATATCGTGATGATGTCAAAATTGAAACAACCGGTAATAACACGAAAACGAGACGCAATAAAGACATTCAATGCACATGAACGCATATTGCAATACAATGTTATCCACGGCAAGAAATCTATAGATGCTTATAGTAGATTGAAGCAAATAGTTGTACTGCCCTAGTGAATTACGACAATACAATCTATCCTCTTTACACGTGTAAAATGGACTAATATTTACAGTCGAGAGGAAGATATATTTAATTTCATTGTGTCTGATACATATCGATGCACTTTCCAGAATAAAGAAAATTCAGGCAAAGGTAGTTCACGGTACTCATATGTCCAATGAGTATGCACAATTATTTCTATTTTCTTAGTCGAGTACAAGGCATTGTTTCATTATTGGAAGAGAAAATGTGCTGTTTCTCTGTTCTTGAAGCTTTTTCATAATTGGTAGCAAACACAATATATTGAACAATGAGCTATTTCATCATACAGCATTTTACGCTCTATATAACATGCTCAGCAATAACTGAATGTGAACCTTTGAAGAACTGATGCTAGTAGTTGATAGGTACGTTGCCACAAGATAAAATAATACGACCCATGCGTGTAAAGTAAGTGCCATTACAAATGTGAGAAAGTATCGAAGGTTCTTAACAGCCATTACAAAACGTGAGAAAGTTTTCAAACTTCTGAAATGATGTGAAAATAACCATCACGTTACTTTTCCCTGCATGCGAGTTGCCTGCTATTTTCAATTCCCCCGTCATCATCAAAATTATCGTCCTATGTATGAACTTTATCCTGTAAATTCCATTACTAGTTTAATCACTGATATCTTAGTCCCTACAAACTTGTTTTATTGATGACAGACTGAAGAAGAATGAACAAACTTGATTACGAAAACAAGTTCTATTTAGTTCCAATATACAGCACTGGAGTCAGTATGAACTAAAAAGTAAATATTACATATGTCAATAAAAGAGATACGCTAAACATGTCAGTTTTGAATGATGCATTAATTGTTCTTCATTGCCTTTCATTCCACAGACATATACGTGAAAGACATACAAGATGTTGACGAATACTATAACCTTGGTCTTAGTTGCAATTGCTATCGGTGAGTAGAATTATTTTGTAAATAGTTGGAAAACATGTACAACGAACGTATGAGAGTGTGTGCTCTCCAGAAGGTACAATATTTTCTTCACCATGCTCCATTAAATCGAGTCATACCTAACTTTATGTCACCACTGTTCTCGTCGTAGGCAGTTTTATCATTTCCACGTAATCATCATTGCATTGCGGTGTTAGAATTTACATCCATTCTCCTTAATGCAAGTCCATTCCAATAAACATGAACTGCATTTAAATTTCACTCAAAATCAGTTTTAGTTTTCTTGCCGTTTTCAGAAACGTATCACATAATTCCTTTTCATGTTTCCTTCAAGGAACTATCTCAGTGACCTATAGCAGCCCGGAATCCACTGTAGCTCAAGTTAATAATGACCTGGCAACAGCGGCATCACCCTCGGAAAAAATTCATGACCCTGAAGCAGATACAACTGAAAAGGTCGAGGCAGTTTAACAGACAGATTCAACAATGAGCCCTCCCGGAGAGGGAGCAGAACAATTGTCAACAATGGCATCACCTGCTGGAAATAGTGAAAATGTTGAAGATATCTATTCAGAAGCATTTGAAAATTTAGAGGCAGTACAGCCAACTGATTCCCCATTCAGCCCGTCAGATAATAATGACATGTCAACAGCGGCATCACCCTCTGAAACTATTCATGATCCTGAAGCAGATACAACTGAAAAGGTCGAGGCAGCAGAACAGACACATCTGCCAATGAGCCCTCCCGCTGAGGAAGCAGAACAATTGTCAACAATGGCCTCACCAGCTGCAATTAGTGATAACGTTGAAGCTAGCCAATCAGAAGCATCCGAAAATGTAGATCAAGTACAGCCGACTGATGCGCCACTCAGTCAGTCAGAGGAGCCATCAGTATTGTCAACTGCCGGTTATACCAATCCTAGTGAAAAGTAGACACCAAAGTATTTTCTCTGAAAATGATGTAGCAACCGCAAATATACCAGAATAAGGAACTCAAGGCGTGCATGGAATACAGTTGTGACCTAGATCTTTCTGTTGACTTTGTAGACGTTATAAATATCTCACAAAATCGAAAACATTTGTACACGTTATGTTGTTTAGAAGATATTAACTTCTGTACTTGATTCGTGATTTCTAATACCAATGCCATTTAATGCATCTTTGAGGACACGAAATAAATCTTCCCATTATGAGCAGAACATTTTTCCTTTAAATTGATCCCAAAACAATGACATTTCATTTTCACAAAGTCATTCGTTGTTCCTGCAATTTCTGTAATTGCAATAATCCACTGGACCAATGAGAATATCTACGGTATTCATTACATTAATTGCAGGCATTTGAAATCTCTCTCTCTCTCTCTCTCTCTCTCTCTCTCTCTCTCTCTCTCTCTCTCTCTCTCCACTTTGATCAGAAGCAGTTGAGCTATATTAATTGATCATGAATGTTAATGATTCCATGGTCTTACACTAAATAACAGATGAAAAGGAAAGCCCACAATTTTTTTTAAAATTCAACAAATGGTTTTTCTCCAGAATACAAAGTGAAAATTTAAGAAGAACTGACAGCATTGTGAATTAGATCCCAATAGTACTAAACGTTCTATCCCAAGTCCACATGTATGAAGTTCCATTTCACTTCCAGTGCTAATTCAAATAAATTCCGATATTGAATGGGCTGATGTGCCAGTACTTGCTAACGTGATCATGTACCAAACATCTGGATTGTGGCGCCCTTCTAACCGTCTTTTGATAGATCACAATAATATAATCCTATATGTAACTCTCCGAAATAACAATAATTCCAAATTAATGTTTGACCCCAAGGATAGTAATGAGGACTTGGAAATTCCAATGAATAATAGTTTGAATAAATAAAGGAAATTCAGTTAGAAACTGAACACACGGCAAGACTGATTCTGCAACGTATCTTAAGGCAGGAATGAATAATTTTCCGAGTAAACAATATTATATAAAATACCAAGGCATAGTAATATAGTTATGATGTAGGTCAGTCTCCAGTCTGAAACATTCAAATGTGTTAACAAGTTCAGCGATTTCCACGTAAAACACTAGCAACCTTAATTTGCATTTTCCCTTAATTTGCATTTTCCCTACCAACAAAGATTCGCATATCCAATCAGCAATGATAGAAACACATTCACTAAGTATTATATTTCTTACAAAATAAATGTTACTGGTCAGGAACACTACTAACTTGATTTGGGTCAAAAAGTCAAATACAAAATTATAGATATACATAACATATAATCATTAAGAAAACCCAACAAACAATACAAATTAAATATACATAACAAACTTATAGATGTCCAGAAAGCATGTTAAAGCGGCGTACACTATTACTATTGTAACAGCTGTGTGCCTTCATCTGCCATGTGTATCAGAAAATCTCAGCTTTGCTCCTGTCTATCATGCATCCATGCATACATTCTTCCAAGCAAATATTGCAAATAAACTTTCATAGGTACAGCAAATATGCATTTCTCTCTCTCTCTCTCTCTCTCTCTCTCTCTCTCTCTCTCTCTCTCTCTCTCTCTCTCTCTCTCTCTCTCTCTCTCTCTTTCTCTCTGCGTTCATCATATACAGTTGAAATATAGTACTCGGTCAATGTTATTATCATTCCAAGATCTTAAACTAAGTAACAGAAAAAAATAAAAACCAACACGTTTTGTACAATTAACAAAATAATTTCAATAGAATACAATATGAAAATTTAAACACAATTTACAGTGTTGAGAATAAAAACTCAAATAGTCCTAATAGTTCAATCACAGGTCCAAATATATGAAGTTCCAATTTAATAACATTGGTATTTAGAATAAAGTATGATCTACAATGTGTTGATGTGCCTGTAGTCTCGAACCTGATAATGTGCCAAAGAGCTGGATTGTGACGATGTGTTGAGTGTGTTTTGATGTGTCAAAAGAATATAATCAAAATTGTCCTTCTCTGAATTGACTATAATGTCAAATTAATGTTTCTGGAGAAGAATAGTATTGCACACTTGCTAATAACAAGGAGAAACAATCTGAATCATTAAATGCAACCAAATTAACAACTGAGAACACGATAAGACTGATTCTGCAACAGATGTTAAGGCAACAATGAATATTGTTCAAGCAAACAACATTAAATGAAAGCTAAGACACAACAATAGTGTCGGGATGTAGGTCATTCACTGTATTAGACAATCAAAGTTGTCAACAAGATTGTCAACTTACACGTGAAAAACTAAGATCCTACAGTTAGATACAAGGAATTATTTCTACTAAAGCAAAGAATCGATCCATAATACGTAATGATATATAAATAATCGCTAAGTATAATGTTGTTTACATAATAAATGTCGTTGGTCCAGTACATGATTAACATGATTTTGGACAAAAGGTCAGGCACAAAAGAGATATAGATAACATTCAATTATTAAGAACATCCAATAAACAATATAAAATTAAATGTAACAATCTTATAGATGACGCGAAAGCTTCGTCAGCCTTATTCCAATTCATGCCCTATTAGAATACAATTAATTTGAATCATTATTCCAACCATCAATTGAATTAAAATTAAAATGAAGAGCACGCTGACTATAGAGTTTCGTAAACTTCTGAAGAATATAAAAGAGGTGTCAACGGTACTAACCGAAAGAGCTTTGTGTGTACATCCCCAATGAGTATTAGACAATGTCGAGTATCTTCCTCCCTCTCTCTCTCTCTCTCTCTCTCTCTCTCTCTCTCTCTCTCTCTCTCTCTCTCTCTCATGCATCAAGACAAAGACCATTTCACGCAAATATCGCACATAACGATTCGAAGAAGTGTCAGATATGCATATATATCTCTCTCTTTCTCTCTCTCACACACACACAGATACACACGCACATACATACACACACACACACACACACACTAACACACATACACACAGAGACACACACACCGCTCAGATGACCTAAGAGGTTCAAATCTCCGCGAAAGTTCGCGGTTTCAAACTCCAAAAGAGTCATAACACAAGTTTCTAACACCGGTAACAACTAGTACCTCGCATGGCGCTCAACATTAGGAGGTTAGTGTTAGAACTGGTCAGCCTGGTGTTAGGACAGAGGATCTGGGCGGGACATTATGCCACAAGTCCGCACCACGATGCCACAGTGCTAGACATAATTATAAACTGTCACACTGCAGACATCGTAGCGGTATGTTCAACATTCTTAAAGAAACGTTCAAAATAAAACCCTCTCTCTTCTGCGCGTGTCAGAGCAAGATAATCTTGCCAGAATATGCATACTACATATTCGAAAATAATGGTAATATTAAATGCATTAATACAGAAAAACATATTCTATTTCAATGTACAATATCAAAGAGTTTGGGTCAATAACTATTGAAATTAAGTTTAACATCGCTACATAAAAGACAATGTACTCCACTCGGAAGACCGCTCCAATGACCTAAGTGGCTAGAGTCCGAATCCGTTAGGTCGCGGTTTTGAACCCCGGCCAAGTGATACCAAAGTCTTAGAAATATGTTACTACCAGCTGCCTCGTTAGGCGCTCAGCATTAAGAGCTTAGTATTAGGACTGGTCGGCCAAATGTTAGGATAATGGGACTGGTAGGAAAATGATGTCATATGTCTGGGGCATAATTCCGCAGTGCTAGACATCACTGTACACTGCTCTTGCAGACATCGTTGTGGTGTTACTGAAAAATTGTTAAAGGTACGTTAAAAATCACAAACTTACACACCCCACTCCACCCACACCCTCCTCTCTCAAAAGCAGTGAATAACAAATACCAATCAGTACCTTCCTTTAGAAGAATGCCCCACATATTTACAAGCCAGCATCATTACAAGACTATTATTTGCAAACTAGCGTAGGTCTCGCTCTCTGCAAACTATTATACATTTTACGGCAATGATTCTCCTCATTTTCCTCAATAGTCCAGATGATTTCACTTGTTTATGAAAATTAATTACTTTCTTAAATATATAAATAAATGTTATTTGAAGGAAAAGTCCAAAAATAAAATTATTCCATCAAAACATGTTGAGAAAAAGCTGATGGGGGATTCGAGACACGCTGTTTGCCGTAGCTGGTGGATGGCCCTAGTCCATGCGGCCAAATTATATGTTCAATTCCTCCGTTTGTTCTTGATGTATTACTCGTCTTTCCTATCTGTTGTATTATTTAACCTAAATTTGCTATTTCTAAAATTTCCTCTTACAACTGAAGTACCTAGACGCACAGTTCAGTTAGTTGCATACTTGCAGACGATCCGTTTCTTCAATGTCGTACCAAATAGGCCAGTTGTTTTATGGGTAATAGTCTTAGAAATAGATGGAGGCGCTACTGAATAAAACGTTCACTAAAGTATCTTTGCCGCTGTCTGACTCCTTAGATAAGCAGCTTGTTCAATTTCAGCATGGTTGTACGCGCATGTGTGAGACAATGCATTACAAGTGTATATGGTGTATTGAGAATGTACCACATATTCTCTTGGGCCTCGTAACTAATTTCAATATTAATAGTTCAAAGCACACAGAGTTCTTTGTTTCTAACCAGGAATACATATACGTCTCTTTTCATTAGCAATTGCAGCCTTTCTTTCGCACATTAGCAATCTTCAGGCACGTTGAAAATCGAAACGGTTGCAAATGTATGTTTCATAGCTTCATTTCGCAATTCTCAGTTGCACTCCCCAAACACCGAGCGAGGAGTGAAAAGGTCGCTTCAAAAAATGTAAAAGGAGCGAGAGCGAAAGATGGGACTGCCGACGGCTGCCTTAAAGTCCTGCTTTATTGAATTTTCAATAATAAAATACTGGTAGAAATAGAATAATAGGCCGTTGAACTGATTTTGCGTTTCCTTCCACGTAGTGGAGACTGAGGTAGAAACAATGCAACAACAACAACAAAATGACAACATTGCATACACAGTGAAACGTGCTATCTCTTTAGCCGTTAGGAAGCAGTGCAAAACATAACCTTGTTCAGAAGAATTAAACAGTCTCTTGAAATTTCTTCGTGGAGCAAGTCTGCGACAATATCTAACTTATGCTGAAGTTGCTAAACAGAAAATTGCTGTTTCTGTATAGAAATTAAAAAGCTGACGTAAGATTAAAGAGTTAATCTGAATCATAATTCTCATATTTTAATTTTAAATAACACTGAGAGAAAGAGTCATCATATTTGCAACATTTCTTTCTCTTTTCATGCAGCAAAGATAGTGACAAAATCTATCGGTATGTTCACATAATTGTACGTAATTAACTAACGGGAATTCCAACTACAAACATGATAAATACTGTTTTCATAGTAGATTTACTTTTATTCAGAAAAAAAACTAAATCCTCCGTATTTAATCGGACGTGACCATATTACAGCATCACCTACCTGAGGGCATATAGTCAATTCAACTTTTACATCGAGGCACCTCAGCGACAAACCGATAACAATGGACGACTAATGCCTTATGTAAACCCAATTACACCCTTATTGTTCAACTCACCACACCTGTAAATAACAGAATTTTATCTTACAGACTACACTTGCCCGAGCCCTGCCCCAAGGAAAGTGAAATCGACATTGTATTGATTCGATAGAAACCAACCCAGAATTCCTCCTGTTGTGAATTTGCCCTATTAAAAGCATGAAAGGAAATGCTGTGAAAGTTAGATTTGCACATATTGCAAAAGCAAAGCTGGGACAGAGCTTGAAACGTTTGTCAGGTAACTGCATTTTCCTCCCAATTTTATGCAGGAGAGTAAAGTTTCATTTGCTCATTTCAAATTCCTTAAATATTACTTCATATTTTTATTTCCATTCACTCCAATTCCTACTGAGTACATGATTTGACATTATTCAATACATTGCTAATTTTCTAATTTGTAATTAACATGTTACGGCCAAACTTTTTCCTCCTATCAGCAGTGAAAAGTCACTTTGATTCCTTTTCACAATTAAAAACGCGACTCCTAAGCATTTAAAAATGTGTATAATATTAGCCTTTTCATTCCGCTAAACAAATTTACTCATTTTCGATATTGCTTCAAGTACATAATCTGTATTACCATCGCCATCTTCATATTTCACTATAGGTGCTTTCTAAATTGTTTTCTTGATACGTTTTTTTCTAATCATTGAGATATGAGCCAAAATTTAATGATCTATATATATATTTAATATAAACGCATGAGTTTAAAATCCAAATGTATAATCTTAACTCAAACGTTGCCTGTGAAATGACGAATCAAAAATTTGAAATCATCAACGTTTTTTTTTTTTTTTTTGTTCATATATTGCAGACGTCATTGTACGCATTATGTACATGAAGGAGTATTTGAAAAATACCTTTGCTTAACCAGTATTGCGAATATCTAGTGAGAATTTTAAATTCATTTCATTGTCATTTTGGCAGGTATTTAACAACCAAACCTTACTCAGTCATCTATGTGCACAAAAGATTCTATCACCACTCTTGAAGGATATCATTTTTAAAAACATCATTTCACACAGAAACACCGCATCAAGAAAAGAAACAATCAGGTGCCAATTAGAATAACGGCGAAAATCTCCGCCTTCCTTTTTCACATATGTAAACAAATATATGTAGTAATCAGTTTTCAAATGCATGCTTTTGAACTATCCAAAAGTATGCATGTCTTTATCTATCTGTATATCTGCTTACGACATCCCATTTCGTTAATGTAACTTTGGAAAGATTGTATTAGATTCGTACTAACAGCTTTCTTTTGTTGATTTCCCGGATGTGATCGTTAACTCTTTGGTCTATAATATGGGAAGGAATAGTTTCTAGATCTTCCAAAACACATATAGACTCACCTATACAATCGCATCCAAAATAAAGCGTATATTTTAACCGTAAGGTATGGGGGAGTTTTTTCATACATGGTTTATGTCTTTCCGATTGTACTTAAAGGATCGATTATATCGTGATGATGTCAAAATTGAAACAACCAGTAATAACACGAAAACGAGACGCAATAAAGACATTCAATGCACATTAACGCATATTGCAATACAATGTTATCCACGGCAAGAAATCTATAGATGCTTATAATGGATTGAAGAAAATAGTTGTACTGCCCTAGTGAATTACGACAATATAATCTTTCCTCTTTACACGTGTAAAATGGACTAATATTTACAGTAGAAAGGAAGATATATTTAATTTGATTGTGTCTGATACATATCGATACACCTTCCAGAATAAAGAAAATTCATGCAAAGGTAGTTCATGGTACTCATATTTTCAATTTCATTATTGGAAGAGAAAATGTGCTGCTTCTCTGTTCTTGAAGCTTATTCATAATTGGTGGCAAACACAATATATTGAACAATGAGCTATTTCATCATACAGCATTTTACGCTCTATATAACATGCACAGCAATAACCGAATGTGAACCTTTGAAGAACTGATGCTAGTATGTGATGGATACGTTGCCACAAGATAAAATAATACGACCCATGCCTGTAAAGTAATTGCCATTACAAATGTGAGAAGGTATCGAAGGTTCTTAACAGCCATTACAAAACGTGAGAAAGTTTTCAAACTTCTGAAATGATGTGAAAATAACCATCACGTTACTTTTCCCTGCATGCGAGTTGCCTGCTATTTTCAATTCCCCCGTCATCATCAAAATTATCGTCCTATGTATGAACTTTATCCTGTAAATTCCATTACTAGTTTAATCACTGATATCTTAGTCCCTACAAACTTGTTTTATTGATGACAGACTGAAGAAGAATGAACAAACATGATTACGAAAACAAGTTCTATTCAGTTCCAATATACAGCACTGGAGTCAGTATGAACTAAAGAGGAAATATTACATATGTCAATAAAAGAGATACGCTAAACATGTCAGTTTTGAATGATGCATTAATTGTTCTTCATTGCCTTTCATTCCACAGACATATACGTGAAAGACATACAAGATGTTGACGAATACCATAACCTTGGTGTTAGTTGCAATTGCTATCGGTGAGTAGAATTATTTTGTAAATAGTTGGAAAACATGTACAACGAACGTATGAGAGTGTGTGCTCTCCAGAAGGTACAATATTTTCTTCACCATGCTCCATTAAATCGAGTCATACCTAACTTTATGTCACCACTGTTCTCGTCGTAGGCAGTTTTATCATTTCACGTAATCATCATTGCATTGCGGTGTTAGAATTTACATCCATTCTCCTTAATGCAAGTCCATTCCAATAAACATGAACTGCATTTAAATTTCACTCAAAATCAGTTTTAGTTTTCTTGCCGTTTTCAGAAACGTATCACATAATTCCTTTTCATTTTTCCTTAAAGGAACTATCTCAGTGACCTATAGCAACCCAGGTACCCACTGTAGCTCAAGTTAATAATGACCTGGCAACAGCGGCATCACCCTCGGAAACAATTCATGATCCTGAAGCAGAAACAACTGAAAACGTCGAGGCAGTAGAACAGACAGATGCAACAATGAGCCCTCCCGCAGAGGGAGCAGAACAAGTGTCAACAATGGCATCACCTGCTGGAAATAGTGAAAATGTTGAAGATAGCTATTCAGAAGCATTTGAAAATGTAGTGGCAGTAAAGCCAACTGATGCCCCATTCAGCCCGTCAGATAATAATGACATGTCAACAGCGGCATCACCCTCTGAAACTAGTCATGATCCTGAAGCAGATACAACTGAAAAGGTCGAGGAAGCAGAACAGACAGATTCACCAATGAGCCCTCCCGTTGAGGGAGCAGAACAATTGTCAACAATGGCATCACCAGCTGGAACTAGTGATAACGTTGAAGCTAGCCAATCAGAAGCATCCGAAAATGTAGAGGAAGTACAGCCGACTGATGCGCCACTCAGTCAGTCAGAGGAGCCATCAGTATTGTCAACTGCAGGTTATACCAATCCTAGTGAAAAGCAGACACCAAAGTATTTTCTCTGAGAACGATGTAGCAACCGCAAATATACCAGAATAAGAAACTCAAGGCGTGCATGGAATACAGTTGTGACCTAGATCTTTCTGTTGACTTTATAGACGTTATAAATATCGCACAAAATCGAAAACATTTGTACACGTGATGTTGTTTAGAAGATATTAACTTCTGTACTTGATTCGTGATTTCTAATACCATTGCCATTTATTGCATCTTTGAGGACACGAAATAAATCTTACCAATATGAGCAGAACTTTTTTCCTTTAAATTGATCCCAAAACAATGACAATTCTTTTTCACAAAGTCATTCGTTGTTCCTGGAATTTCTATAATTGCAATAATCCACTGGACCAATGAGAATATCTACGGTATTAATTACATTAATTGCAGGCATTTGAAATCTCTCTCTCTCTCTCTCTCTCTCTCTCTCTCTCTCTCTCTCTCTCTCTCTCTCTCTCTCTCTCCACACTTTGTTCAGAAGCAGTTCAGCTTTATTAATTGATCATGAATGTAAATGATTCCATGGTCTTACACTAAATAACTGATGAAATCGAAAACCAACAAATTTTTGCAAAATTCACAAATGGTTTTTCTTCAGAATACAAAGCAAAAATTTCAGAAGAACTGACAGCATTGTGAATTAGATCCCAATAGTACTAAACGTTCTATCCCAAGTCCACATGTATGAAGTTCCAATTCACTTCTAGTGCTAATTCAAACAAATTCCGATATTAAATGGGCTGATGTGCCAATACTTGCTAACGTGATCATGTACCAAACGTATGGATTGTGGCGCCCTTCTAACCGTCTTTTGATAGATCACAATAATATAATCCTATATGTAACTCTCCGAAATAACAATAATTCCAAATTAATGTTTAACCCCAATAATAGCAATGAGGACTTGGTAAGTCCAATGAATAATAGTTTGAATCAATAAAGGCAATTCAATTAACAACTGAACACATGGTAAGACTGATTCTGCAACGTATCTTAAGGCAGGAATGAATAATTTTCCGAGTAAACAATATTATATAAAATACCAAGACATAGTAATATAGTCGTGATGTAGGTCAGTCTCCAGTCTGAAACATTCAAATGTGTTAACAAGTTCAGCAATTTCCACGTGAAACACTAGCAACCTTAATTTGGATTTTCCCTACCAACAAAGATTCACATATCCAATCAGCAATGATAAAAACACATTCACTAAGTATTATATTTATTACAAAATAAATGTTACTGGTCAGGAGCACTACTAACTTGATTTGGGTCAAAAGGTCAAGTACAAAGTATAGAAATACATAAGATATAATCATTAAGAAAAGCCAACTAACAATACAAATTAAATATATATAACAAACTTATAGATGTCCAGAAAGCATGTAAAAGCGGTGTACAGTAATACTAATGGAACAGCTGTGTGCCTACATCTGTCATGTGTATCAGACAATGTCAGCTATACTCCTGTCTCTCTATGATGCATCCATGCACACATTATTCCAAGCAAATATCGTATATAAAGTTACGTAGGTACAACAAATATGCATCTCTATGTCTGCCTGTCTCTCTTTGCATTCATCATATGCAGTTGAAATACAGTAATCGGTCAATATTATTATCACCCCAAGATCTTAAACTAAGTAACAGAAAAGAGCGAAAACCAACAAGTTTTGTACAATTGAAAACATAATTATTTTCCCTAGAATACAATGTGAAAATTTAAACAGAATTTACAGTGTTGAGAACAAAAACTCAAATAGTCCCAATAGTTCAATCACAGTGCAAAATATATGAAGTTCCAATTCAATAACAGTGGTATTTAGAATAAAGTATGATCTACAATGTGTTGATGTGCCTGTAAACTCGAACCTGATAATGTACCAAAGAACTGGATTGTAACGATGTGTTGAGTGTGTTTTGATGTGTCAATAGAATATAATCTAAAATGTCCTTCTCTGAATTCACTATAATGTCAAATTAATGTTTCAGCAGAAGAATAATATTGCACACTTGCTAATAACAACAAAAAATAAATTGAACAAATAAATGCAACCAAATTAACAACTGAAAACACGATTAGACTGATCCTACAACAGATGTTAAGGCAACAATGAATACTGTTCATGCAAACAACATTAAATAAACGCTAAGACACAACAATAGTGTCGGAATATAGGTCATTCACTTTATAAAACAATGTTCTCAACAGGTTTGTCATTTTCCACGCGAGAAACTAAGATCCTACAGTTAGATACAAGCAAATATTTATACTATAGTAAAGAATCGACCCATAAGTCGCAATGACATATAAGTAATCACTAAGTATAATGTTGTTTACATAATAAATGTCACTGACCCGGTACATCATTTAACTTGATTTTGGTTGGTTGGTTGGTTGGTTGGTTGAATTTTTACGGCGCACCAGCACTATGAGGCTATTTAGCGCCATACAAAAGGTTATATCTTTCATCGTTTAAAAGTGGTAAAAGGTTTCGTATCGACCAGCGATACGAAACTAAACAGTTGAAGGTAAAAGGATAAAATGGTAACGGTGATAAATAAAGTTTCCTGATCAACGGGGTGTGCAAATGATGTATCACAACGAAAACAGATGAAAGGTAATTAAAATCTAACGACGGTATATATAGCACATAAAACTGCTCAAGGTGATAGCATATTTATACTAAAGCAAAGAATCGATCGATAAGTCGCAATGACATATAAGTAATCGCTAAATATACTTTTGTTTACATAATAAATGCCACTGGTCCGGTACATCATTAACTTGATTTTGGACTAAATGTCAGGCACAAAAGAGATGTACATAACATTCATTTATTAAGAACATCCAATAAAGAATATAAAATTAAACATAACAATCTTATAGATGACGCGAAAGGTTCGTCAGCCCTACCAGAATACAATAAATTTGAATCATTATTCCAACCATCAAAGGGGCCCCGAGTGGCCGAGTGGTCTAAAGCGCTATCCGTTACGGATCACTGCCATCTCACCTCAGTACGCGTGGGTTCGAGTCTCGGATTCGGCCAATGTGGGTATGTGAGAAAGCTTGCCAGTAGCTTCTCGTGGGTCGGTGGTTCTTTCCGGGATTTTCCCGTATTCTTCCTCCACCACTGATACTGGCCGCCATGTATAGCCTATCGTGTGCTGAAAAATGGCGTTAAACCCTACAACAACAACAGCCAACCAACGATCAACTAAAATAAAATAAAAGTGAAGAACACACTGACTTGAACGTTTCGTAAACTTCTGAAGAATGTAAAAGAGGTGTCAACGATACTAACCGAAGGAGCTTTGTGCGTACGTCTGCAATGTGTATAAGACAATGTCGAATATGTTACTATCTGTCTCCCCATGCATCAATGAAAAGACCATTACACGCAAATATCGTACATAACGATTAGAAGACATATCAGATATGCATTTCTCTCTCTCTCTCTCTCTCTCTCTCTCTCTCTCTCTCTCTCTCTCTCTCTCTCTCACACACACACACACACACACACACACACACACACACACAGACAGACACACACACACATAGACACAGAGACACACACCGCTCAGATGATCTAAGTGGTTCAAATCTCCGCGAAAGTTCGCGGGTTCAAACTCCAAAAGAGTCAAAACAAAAGTTTATAACACCGGTAACAACTGCTACATCGCATGGTGCTCAGCATTAAGAGGTTAGTGTTAGAACTGGTCAGCCTGGTGTTTGGATAGAGGATCTAGGCGGGACATGATGCCACCAGTATCCGCCACTATGCCACAGTGCAAGACTTCACTATAAACTGTCACACTGCAGACATTGTTGGTTGGTTGGTTAATTGAATTTTTATGGCGCACCAGCACTATGAGGCTATTTAGCGCCAGACAAAAGGTTATATCCTTCATCATTTAAAAGTGGTAAAAGGTTTCGTATCGCTGGTCGACCAAAGTGGATAAAAAATCTAAATGCGTTCGGTTGGGGTTTCGAACCCTTGCCGAGTGATACCAAAGTCTTAGAAATATGTTACTACCAGCTGCCTCGTTAGGCGCTCAGCATTAAGAGCTTAGTATTAGGACTGGTAGGCCAAATGTTAGGATAATGGGACTGGTAGGAAAATGATGTCATATGTCTGGGGCATAATTCACCAGTGCTAGACATCACTGTATACTGCCAGTGCAGACATCGCAGCGGTAGGACTAAAAACAATTAAAGCTACGTTAAAAATCACAAACTTACACACTCCAACCCTACCCACACCCTCCTCTCTCAAAGCAGTGAATAACAAATACCATTCAGTACCTTCCTTTAGAAGAATGCCCCACATATTTACAAGCCAGCATCATTACAACACCATTATTTGCAAACTAGCGTAGGCCTAGCTCTCTGCAAACTATTATGCATTTTATGGCAATGATTCTCCACATTTTCCTCAAATAGTTCACCTGATTTGACTTGTTTATGAAAATTAATTACTTACTTAAATATATAAATAAATGATTGTTATTTGAAGGAAAAGTCCAAAAATAAAAGTATTCCATCAAACCATGTTGATAAAAACCTGATGGGGGATTTGAGACACGCTGTTTGCCGTAGCTGGTGGATGGCCTAGTCCATGCGGCCAAATTAGATATTTAATTCCTCCGTTCGGTCTTGACGTATTACTCTTTATTCCTACCTGTTGTATGATTAACCTAAATTTTCAATTTCCAAACTTTCCTCTTACGACTTAAGTACCTAGACGCACAGTTTAGTTAGTTGCATGTTTGCAGTCGATCCGTTTGTTCAATGTCGTACAGAATAGGCCAGTTCTTTTATGGGTAATAGTCTTAGAAATAGATGGAGGCGCTACTAAATAAAACGTTCATTAAAGTATCTTTGCCGTTGTCTGACTCCTTAGATAAGCAGCTTGTTCTATGTTACCTTTGTTGTGCGTCCATGAGTGAGAAAATGAATTTCAAGTCTATATTGTATACGGAGAATCTTCCCCATATTCTCTTGGGGCCTCGTGACTAATTTGAATATTAAGTATTCAATCCATTTAGAACCCTTTGTTTCTAAGCAGGAATACATATAAGTCTCTTTTCATTAGTAACTGCATCCTTTCTGTCCTATATTGGCAGTCTTCAGGCACGTTGAACATCAGAACGGTTGCTAATGTATGTTTCATAGCTTCCTTTAGCAATTCTCAATTCCACTCCCAAAAACTGAGCGAGGAGTGAAAATGTCGCTTCAAAAATGTAAATGGATCAAGAGCGAAAGAAGGAAATGACGCCGATTGTTTTAAAGTCCTGACTTACTGAATCTGTAATAATAAATTACTGGCAGAAATAGAATTAGGCGCGGTAGAACTGATTTTGCGTTTCCTTCCACGCAGTGGAGATTGAGGTAGAAATATTGCAACAACAAAATGCCAACACTGCATACGCAAATAATCTTGTCTCGTTTTAACCCCTAGGTTCCAGCGTAAACGGATATGTGATCACAACTTTATCCATAAGATTTATTAATCTCTTGAAGTTTCTTCGTGGAGAAAAACTACAAAAATATCTAACTTATACTTAAAGTTGCTTAATAGGCATTGTTTATTTCTTGTCTGTAACTTTTAACCCCAATCCATTATATCTAACGACCTTTTCCCGTATAACATTGAAATTAATAAGCATATGGCATGTATAAGAGTTAACTTTAATTATTATTATTACATTTTTATTTTAAAATAACAAGGGAAAGAGTTAGAATACATATAACACTTTTTTTTCTCGTTTCATGCAGCAAAGGTTTTCACAAAAGCTATCGGAATGTTCACGTAATTTTACATAATTAATTCGCTAACAAAAATTCCAACTACAAACATGTCCGATGTCGATTTCCAAGTAGATTTACGTTTATTCAAGCACAGCTAATTCCTCCGTATTGAAGCTAATGTAGCCATTAAGCGACATTAACTACCTAATTGCACACACGCATTTAAAACTCCTTGACTAAGGCAGTTTAATGACACACCAACATCCAATGACGATTAATGTTATATAAGCCTAATTGCATCTGTGTAATTCAATTTGCCACGTCTGTAAATCAAAGAAATTTAGCTTACAGCCTGCGCAAACACGACCCCTCCCAAACAAAGGAATCGAAAACGTATTGTATTCACTCGCTTGAAACCATCTTAAAAATTACCAGGAATGCGCCTATTGGCTGTGCATTTTCCGTATTAATCGAATATGAGACTTTGTACAATCCGTCTGTTAAATTCCTCCATGAAAGGATACGTTGTCAAAGTAAGACATAATCCTAAATCGAAGGAGAGAGCTGAAAACTTTTGTCAGGTAATTGCAGTTTCCTCCCAGTTTCTTGCAGGATAGGAAATTTTCTTTAAGACATTCAAAATTAACTCATATGCTTGTTTCCTTTATCTCCAATTGATACTAAGTATATTTATTAACATTATTTAATACTGTTGCTTATAATCAACATGTACGGGTCAAACTTTTTGCTCGAATCATCAAAAATAGAACATTTTCATTTATTGTCACAATTATGGCACATGATTCGTTTGCATTTTAACGATGTGTTTAATATCAGGTTATTCCGTGAGCTTAATACATTAATGATTTTCCATTTTGGTTCAAGTAGGCAATATGTATCACTTGTGATAACTTTATATTTCACTTCACGTGCTTTCCAAAAGTCGTCTTGTTCATAATATTTTGTTTTCTTACGATTGGTATTTTAGCCCAAAGTTTAATGATCTGTATTTAATATCCATGCACGACTTCAAAAATCCAACGTATAATTTTCATTAACCCAGAACATGATCTTTGATCAGACGTTGACATGGAAATGAACTGTCAAATTTTCGAAGATTGATCTATGCAAGAATTAAAAAAAAACCAACGAATAATCTTTAATCAGACGTTGCCAGTGAAACGACGAATCAAATCTTTATAGACATAAACTGTTTCCATATATTTTAAACATAACTGTACGTTATGTGCATATCTCAATACTTGAATAACACCCTTTGCTGTCACAATATTGCGACCATCTAGTGAAAAGTTTAAATTCACTCCGTGGTCATTTCGGCAGCTATTATGCAACCAAATATTACTCAGATATCTTTTGGTGCTAACGTATCCAGTACCAATCTTAAATGATGCCATATTTGAAAACATGATTTCACACAAGAAATACAACATCAGAAAACCGATTACGTGTCAATTAGAAGAACAGCAAACTTTTCTACCTTCCTTTACTTTTCACATGTTAACAAATGTGTGCAGTGATCAGATTTCAAATTTCGTGCTTTTCGAAATATCCAAAGATATGGATGTGTGTTTCTGTATGTATGTTTACGAACTACATTCCGTCTCGTTAATGTAACTTTGAAAAGCTTGTTATAGATTCGCTCTAACAGCTGTTGTTTTGTTGATTACAAGAAGACGGTCGTTGACTTATTGATATATATTATGGAAAGGGATAGTTTATTGACCTTCCATGACACTTTAATCTCATTCGTCTTTTAGTGTCAAGGGATTTCCTAAGCACATATTAACGTACATTCACATACACACACATAAACGCTTAATCGCAGCCAAAATAAAACCCATATCTTTTTTAATCTAAGGTAATTAGAAAGGTTTCTCGATCATATTTAGGTCTTTCCCAATGTATTTAATAGCGTTTGAAAATTATATCGTGTTGATGACGAAATTGAACCAACACAATATTTTAACACGAGAAAAGGAGGTATTAAAGACATTCAATATCCATTGACGCGTGTTGCAATAAAAGGTTATACACGGAAAGGAATCCTATAGATGTTTAGAGTAGGCTGAAAGAAACAGTCGTGTTGTCCTTAGTGACTTGTGACAGTACAATATTGATACTTCACACGTGAAACATTGCCTACTATCTAATGCGGAATGGCAGACATCCTTCATGTAGTTTTTTATACATATTTTGATTCACTTTCCAAAATAAAGGAAACTCATGCAGGGACATTACTCTTGTTCATGGTGCCCACATTTTCAATGGGTGTACAAAATTATCTTCTATCTTCAGTAGAGTAGAAGGCGTTATTTTATTATTCGATGAGAAAATTTGGTATTTCTCTTCCTGAAGACTGTCCATAATTGGCGCTAAATACAATATACCGAGCGCACTATTTTCTTACATAAATTTTAATAACATAGTATAGCACAGACATGCTCCCACAGCATACAATTATTTGACCCATATGTATAAATTAACCACATTAGAAAATTAGAAAAAGTATTGAAAGTTCTAGAATTGTGTGAAAAGGCCTGCAAGCTGCTTTTCTCAGCCTGGAGTTTGTTCGCTATTTTCAATAGCCTGAAAATGACCATCCTTTGTTTGAATTTTATCCTGTAGATTCCATTATTATTTCGATCACTGTAATATCTTAGCCCCAAACAAAACTCTTTTTATTGATGATATGAATCAACTAAATGGCTCATCTTAAATAAGTTCTATTCATTTCCAACATGTAGAGAGAGAGAGAGAGAGAGAGAGAGAGAGAGAGAGAGAGAGTACGATACTGGGATCAAGATGAAATAAATGGTAAATATATTTAAATGTATTTAAACAAAGTGATACGTTAAATATGTCGGTTTTGAATGATAAATTAATTGCTATTCTTTATCTTTGTTTTCATTCCACAGACTTATACGTAAAAGACATACAAACATGTTGACAAAAACCTTAAGGAAGCTGCTGGTTACAATTGCTATCGGTGAGTAGTAATTTTTCGTATATAGTTGGAAAACATGTACAACTAACGTAAGATATTGTGTATTCTAAATAAGGTATAGTATTTGTCTTCTGCACAAACCATTAAATCGAGTCATACTTAACTTGATAATTTGTACTATTTTAAGCAAAAATGTCATTATACGAATTACTTCTAAAATATTGTCATACGTATTTCTGTGATAAAATTCGACGTGACAGCCTGTTCAACTTTACTACATCATTGTAGTCGTCGTAGACATTTTTATTATTTCGAGTAATCGTCAGCGCACTGCGGTATTGGAGCTTACGTCCATCAGACGATTCCAATTTTTTATTTTATTTATAGAGTACACACACACACACACACACACACACACACACACACACACACACACACACACACACACACACACACAGATATGCTTAATGCAGGTCTATTCTAATACGCAAGGATTGAATCAAAATTTTATTGGAAATATCAGTTTTAGTCTTTATAAAGCACAAAGTGATCATTTTGATATTTTTTAAAGAAACTAACTCAGTGACCTATAACAGCCCTGTACCAACTGTAGCTCCAGATAATAATGACCCGGCTGCTGCGGCACAAGAGGAACAATTGTCGACAGCGTCATTACCATCTGTAACTAATCATGATGTCGAAGCAGATATATTTGAAAAGGTAGAGGCCGTAGATCAGACCGATCCACCATTGAACCCATCCTTAGACGGTGTAACGATAGAAGAATTGTCAACAATGGCATCACCATATGTAACTATTCGTGTTGCTGGAGCTAGCGAATAAGGTACATCTGATAAGGTAGAGGCAGGAGAGTTGCCAGATGTACCACTGAGCCTGTCCTCGCTGGTGCATCCTTAATAACCACAACAGCAAGCAATATTAACCATATTTAAATAACCATTTGCTGGAACAGATGTGACAACTTTAAACATAGCAGCATAAGACACTCCTAGAATGCATCAAATACAGGTTTAGATCCAAGAGTTCATGTTCACAACATAGACATTATGAATATCGCAAGAGAACGACAACAATGGTGTACAAGATGTTGATTTAAAAAATTAATTTGTGTTCATGCGTACTGCTTGCTGATATGTTAAAATTGTATCCATTTTTGATCCAACGGAATAAATCTTACAAATACGAGTAATACGTTTGTCTCGTATTTAACCGTTAGGATCTCTTTGACACAAAGTCATGTGTAATGCATGGAGTTTGTATCACTGTAACAAGCCACGATGTCTTTCGGCATAAATACAATATTAACAACATTGATAGCTGGCAGTTAAATCATACGAATGGTTGTACCCATGAATTATGAAACTCTCTCTCTCTCTCTCTCTCGTTATATATATATATATATATATATATATATATATATATATATATATATATATATATATATATATATATATATATATATATAGACTAAAGTTCATCAGTAGTACATGTATAAAGAGAAAAATATCATTAAGGGGATAAGTAATCAATTAACATAACATTCCTCTCAGGTCCAAACTCTCAGCACTGGATTCTTACCATAGTTTCTGCTCTTATTTAGTCGTTATGACTATAAAGCTTTATCTCACATTCAATATTACTGATTTGTGCACGTGCCAAATGAAAGATGGGATATCGCATGATCTTAACTGCAACACCATAATTGTACATGACCTGGATGAAGCTTGGAGTAAATCAAAATGTGATTATCGGGTATGACATTGAAAGGAGCAATGTTAATAAATACATTTTGTGCATATTTTAATTCAACGTTTCTATAACATTACAAGGGAGAGGAGGAGTAATAAATATGCACGGAAAAGGAATGGACAAGCCCTTATCATCCCCTTTCATTTAAGTAATTTATTAAAAATGTTGATATTGTAAAAGTTGTAGACGACTTCTATCTCAGAAAGTCTCTCTCTCTCTCTCTCTCTCTCTCTCTCTCTCTCTCTCTCTCTCTCTCTCTCTCTCTCTCTCTCTGTCTGTTTAACACATGCCCACACACTCACGCACGCCTGATTTGGACATTAACAGATAAATTCCTCATGTTAAAACGTATGACGTTATATGGCATTTCTGTTCCAGCGTAAACCATCGCCTTATGTTACTGTTACAAAACGTATCTTTCAAATATCTTGACCCTATTTGACATCGCCCAGGAACCTCAAGTGACATTTTCCACTACTGCCATTTACGTGTTTGTCGAGAGTGCCTTAGCGGAAACTCGACACAGTGATCACTTTGGCTTTCCTGAGCGTGGCCGTACGTGTTTATGTTCGTCCGTCAACAAACTATGTTAACCTCATGTTTACATTTTTACTTGTCTAAACAAAGTGCAGAATTGACAAATTAAGAAGATAGCTTGTATTTCATAGGCAAGGTATTCACAGAATATAACGTTTTTTCAACAACAAAAAAAAGAGGAAATGATTCGTGTAAAATAATACTACCCCCAACCCCTTTAGTAATTCTTGCATCTTTTTTTCTGAAACATTCGTGTCTCTGTGTGTTGACCTTAATAGAAAGAGACAAAGCGAGTTAGCTTATTTCTCAGAACAGACACTGGAGCCCAAGCCCAAAGCAAGGCTTCTTTCTCACAATATACATTGAGCCAATCAAATGTATGGCTTATATCTCAAAACAGACATGCAACCCATCGCAAAGGTATGGCTTATTTCAAGAATACACACGCAGCCGATGTCCAAAGCACGGCTTATTTCTCAGAATACATACGGAGAACATATCAACAGTATTGTCTTATTTCTCAGAATACATGTGGAGAACATATAAAAAGTATCGCTTAATTCTTAGAATACATGGAGTCCATATAAAAAGTATGGCTTTTTTCTCAGAATAAACATGGACCCAATGTCCAAAGTATTGCTCATTTCTCAGGAAACATAAGGAGAACATATCAAACGTATGGCTGATATCTTAGACTACACGGAACCCATATACAAAGTATTCTTATTTCTCAGAATACACATAGAGCCCATGTCCAAAGTATGGCTTATTTCGTAGAATATATATGAAGCTCATATCAAAAGTATGGGTTTTTTTCAGTATACGTATGGAGTACATTTCAAAAGTATGGTTATTGCTCAGAAAACATATCGAACCCATATCAAACGTATGGCTTATTTCTTCGAATACATGCAGCCCATATCAAACGTATGGTTTATTTCTCAGAATAGACATGGAGCGCTTGTCCAAAGTATGGCTTTTTTTTTAGAACAGTCATGGAACCCATATAAAAGAAAATGAATTATTTTTCAGAATGCACATGGAGCCCTTATTTTTCAGAGTATACATGGAGTCCATGTCCAAAGTATGACGTATTTATCAGAATACACATGGAGCCTGTGTCTAATGTATGGCTTTGTCCGTCGGATAGGTACTATAACGGTATTATTCACATGATTATTTGAGAAGGAAACCAAATTATTTGTGGAAATGTCTGTCTACTTGTGACTGATACCAATAATGTTCGTAATATTTATTTTAAATACAGATCGAAGCCTTCGTTGGATAGATATCAGTCATATAGATCCTTGTAATTAAAACAGATATCAATTGCATTTTCTTAGTTTATCTTTTGATAATGGGTCCGGGGAATGCAAATATTTGTATAATGAATGTTTCCAATGTTGGATTCTCTGTAATGATTCAGCAGGAAAGCCCCAGATATTCAAACCTAAGTTTACAAATCTAAACCGGAGGGCATCCAGACTGTATAATCGATTTCTTCTTATTTATACGGCTTTTCACGTTACGAAATGATCGTTTGAAAACTTAAAAAAGAAAAAGGAGCTATAACTAAGAGTTAAAATGTTTAGACAGACTCTTTATTTTAACACGCATGAACTTGCATCCTAATGGAATCAAGTAAAATTGCGAGGGACAAGTGATAGGTGTTTAGGGTGACCTCAATGATAGATGGGACTAAATTAATTCCGGGGGTGACTATATGAAGCACTAGGAGTGACCTCCAAAAACAGATTGGATGCTTTCTATTTCTGTTGTACTTGAAATTGTAACACTATAATATCCTTTTGAAATATAAAGTGCAAAACTGAAAACGACGCGTGGATCAAACGGATATGAAAATATTATACAGTATGCTTGAACTGAATCATAAAATGCAAGATCATATTTTAAAACATACTTCTAACAATGTCTATATTTTTCCAACCGGACAAAAGATTTCATTGGAAGCAAGCACAAACGTAACATTCTATATATTGGACAACGATAAATGCTGATTTTTTTGGACCAAACCGCAGAGAAGTGTAGTGAAATGACTATGACATACATTCGAATGCCTCGGTGTTTATGCCGTTCCTTTCTATAACGTTATTATACATTTTGCCATGCCATGAAGTGTTACTATATGTGCTAAATAAAGAACATTATACTATGGGTATATTAACGTAAATAACACACTAATCATCTGATCAAGCGAAAACCCAAATCAATGCAGATGTGTGTGCATGTACATAAATAAATACATGTACAAATCATATATTATAAGTAATATAACAGGCCACGTAATTACAATAAACATTTCATTGTTTCGTACTCTTGTAAGTGGTTTCACTGTCCACTATTTAGCTATTAATTTCAATTAGATTTCGTCTTCATTTTAAAACCCTTAATAATATGGATACATGCATATCTTTTCTCACCATTGCGACAGAGAAATCGACATTATTTGCTAACCTTACATTTCTTATCTCAGGTTGGTCGTCCCAGTCAGGTTGTCTCTGTCATAGTGTCCAAGCGCTATGTACTACTTTTAAAACAGAAACACTCTCGTTGTCTTTTGCTGTGCCTGAGGGAGCTGTTATAAAATCAAATAGAAGCAGCAACAATAATAACAACAACAACAAAAATAATATTCACTCATAAAGCAACTTAAGATCTCTCCAATTTTGATAACGCATCATATAAAACATTTTGAGACAGACAGATACACATGCACACGAAGTCGAGCTATTTGGTATTCTGCCATAGCTGGTTCTACACAGCATCGTAATTTTTTCCTATCTGTCACTCAGTATATGTTCTGGTCAGCTTCATTAAAGTATATGTTCAGGTCAGCTTCATTATATGTAGTACACGTACCTCATTTGTTTCACACTAAGAATTTAAAACGAATTAGGAACTTCAATCTACATTTAATAACGCTGACCTGAAAATTTACTGAGTTACAGAGAGGAAAATTTCGCAATGCTGTGTGGAACGAACTAAAGTAACTAACAAGACACCGCCAGAACACTGGCTCAACACATCAGTGGCTACAAAAATCCAATATCTCACATGAGCTACCGCAAAGTGTGCAACAACCAGAAATGTACTATGTCAGAAATGCGTTCTTCACACTTTGTGAAACACCCCTAATCCGCCCCAGTCGAATCAAACATGTAATGCAATTCCAAATAAAAACTGGTGCTCTTACCAAACGGAGTGGTTCAGTCATCACTTCACACGATATTCCACAAGATTTCCAGGTAGCGTATCATTGCATTAGTAATAGCGACAATTGCCATATTTTCAGTACAGAAAATATAAATTTTCCAAGAAAAAGCATCAATTAGAAATCTCCTCAGTCACTGTAAACATCTTCAGGATTGTATACTTTATCGTGCCATTGATTACGATAGAACTGTTCCAAATTAGAATTGAACAAAATTTAAAAGTTATCCTTATAAAATATATTTATTGTTGTTTTCATATGACATCCATCGATCAAATATGATAATATGGTAATAATATCAAATGATTTTACGATTCTATTTTCTCATGCGTAGAACGTGTGTACTTAGAGTCGACTTGTCGTCCCACTGCTCTCATTAACGCATTCGTATAAATGCGCGTTGACAAATAATAGCATGTGGCTCGAGACGCTCGTGATCCAATACTTCCAACATGTAACAATTATAATTGTATTGTGTTTGTTTCTTGTTTTCTTTGTTTTTTTCTTTTCTAAAAATGGCATATATACAAAGATTCCACTTAGATAATTATTCAGATTCTCATAAAACAGTGTAAGACCTAGTGACCTGCACAGAAAAAAGAGATAGGCAATAATAGTACCTCATTAATTCTGTATTATTTAATCTGCTAACTGTATTGCAAAAATGCATGGTTATTTTAATTTGAATGAAAAATATTGGGTGAGAAAAATAATCTTTGTTGGTGTCTGTACCAAGACAAGGAAATCCCAATCAGCCTCCTGGGGAGGAAAATAATGTAACCCCTTGACTCGGATTTCCTTGTCTCTGTGCAAACCCCAACATAAATTCTATTAATCCCTAGGGAGCTGTTTTGGGATTTAATCTGCTTATTTGAGTTGCATTACTTTGCATATGCAATTCCCTGTCTTACTACTTCCTTCGGATGTACGCTATAGATAATGATGCCGTATTCTCTATTGTATTATTCGATTACATTAATTTAAAATGTATTCACACCATTCATCGGGGCTATTGCCAGGAATAGAAATATTGCTTTGTATTATATTGCAAGATCTTGACATCACAAGCACAGTACAACTTTGTTTCGTTAGGATTTATTAATATGTGTACCTCATCTCATGTTTGCTTTCAATACGGTAATATCTTAAAAAAGAAACTGAAATATGTTTATGTAGTTCGCTAGATGGATATTAACAACATCAATAATAAAGATTGTAAAATATTACAGTCTTTCATTTATTTCTAATGCGAAATCACACTATCTATACAATTTAAATTCATATTAATATTAATATAATGATCAAACACAAAGAAATAATTTTGACGTTACTTCATATTTATATACATAAATTCTAAATCATTTGGTTGGTTGGTTGAATTTTTTACGGCGCACCAGCACTATGAGGCTATTTAGCGCCATACAAAAGGTTATATCTTTCATTATTTAAAAGTGGTAAAAGAATACGTATCGACCAGCGATACGAAACCAAACAATTGAAGGTAAAACGATAAAATGGTAACGGTGATAAATAAAGTTTCCCGATCAACGGGGAGTGCAAATGATGTATGACAACTAAAACAGATGAAAGGTAATTAAAATCTAACGACGGTATATATAGCACATCAAACTGTTTAAGGTGATAGCATACAAGCTACAGCTTATAATAAATATTTACTTCCTTCAGGAAGTCTATAATATAAGAAATGCTAACTGTATCAAAGAGCTCCCTAATCTCATGCACATTGTAATGATGATTACGCGTAGGTTGGAGGTCGAAACACTCCAACATAAAGTGCTTAACAGTGAATGGTTCATTGCAAGATATGCACTCTGGTTGGTCTTCTCCTTTTAGTATATAGGAGTGGGTTAAATAAGTATGGCCGATTCGAATTCTTGGAATGACTACCTCCTCCCTACGGACGGCTCTGTAGGAAGGAGTCCATTCTCCTAGGGTTGGCTTGATGGCATGAAGTTTGTTATTCACGGCATCATTCCATGATGCCTGCCATTTCTGACGTAAACAGTCTTTGATACTACGTTTAAAATCAGTATACGATGTTTCAAAATCATATGGTTCTAGTGATAGGGCCATTTTAGCAGCGCGGTCTGCTTTGCATCACCTTTAATTTCAATATGGCTGGGTAACCAACAGTATACTATATTGTGTGAGGTACTCAGCTCAGTATGTTTAACGAGAACATTAGCTAATAATGGATTCTCCAGTTTTCTATTATGTAGTGACTGCAGTACTGATAGTGAATCGGAGAAGATGATGCTATTCAAAATACGCTTGCTTTCAATATATTGCAATGCAAGGTCTATTGCTCTGATTTATGCTGAAAAAATTGATGTACCGTTTGGCAAGCGAACTTTTGTTGTGTGTTTTCCACTAGCGAAGGCTGCAGCAGCCTTTTCCTCATCTTTTGATCCATCAGTATATATTCTTGTATAATTTTCAAATTGGGTGAGGAGCTCATGGTAAGAGTTGTGGAAGATAGAAGGGTTTGTCTCCGATTTTTTTCCATCGTGTAACGTGAAAAGAACCTTTGGTTGTTGAAGTAGCCAGGGAGATGTTTCGGAGGCGGTCGTTTTCTGAATTCTTGAAAGTTCAATTTTGGTCCTGTCAAGGCATGGTAATATTCTAATGCCCAAGGTAGGTGTCACGTTTGGTTTATTGTCATATAAGGTTTTATATTTGGGTTCAAAAACAGCCGAAAAAGCAGGGTTCAGAGGGTTTGAGCTTAATTTGAGAGCATACTGTGCGGAAAGCATTTCTCTACGTTGTGATAAAGGTGGTTCGTTCGCCTCAACGAGTAGGCTTTCACACGGGGATGTCTTAAATGCTCCCAGAGCGAGTCTTATTCCCTGATGATGTATTGGGTCAAGCATCTTCAAATAGGACTTCCTAGCTGAACCATAGACAACGCAGTATATATTCTTGTATAATTTTCAAATTGGGCGATTAGTTCATGGTAACAGTTGTGGAAGATGGAAGGGTTTGTCTCCGATTTTTTTCCCATCGTGTAACGTGAAAAGTACTTTTGGTTGTTGAATTAGCCAGGAAGGTGTTTTGGAGACGGACGTTTTCTGAATTTTTGAAAGATCAATTTTGGTACTCTCAAGGTATGGTGATGTTTTAATGCCAAAGGTAGGTATGACGTTTGGTTTATTGTCATATAAGGCTTTATATTTGGGTTCAAAAACAACCATCAAAAACAACCGAAAAAGCAGGGTTCAGAGGGTTTGAGCTTAACTTGAGAGCATACTGTGCGGAAAGCATTTCTCTACGTTGTGATAAAAGGGGTTCGTTCGCTTCAACGAGTAGGCTTTCACACGGGGATGTCTTAAATGCTCCCAGAGCAAGTCTTTTTCCCTGATGACGAATTGGGTCAAGAATCTTCAAAAAGGACTTCCTAGCTGAACCATAGACAACGCAACCATAGTCTAGTTTCGAGCGAATAAATGTTCTGTATAAACTGAGTATGACTTTCCTATCAGCACCCCAGTCAGTGTGCGCTACTCTTTAAGTAAATCTAGAGATTTCAAGCATTTAGCTTTCAAATTCTTCAGGTGTGGAATAAAAGTCAGTTTTCTGTCGAAGATAATAAATAAAAATTTTGCTTCCTCAACAACTGGAATAGGTGTTACGTCCAGCGTGAGTTTAGGTCCATCGTGGTGTCTTCGTAACTGACAGAAATGCACACATACAGTTTTTGATTTCGAGAATTTGAAACCGTTAGTATTGGCCCAATTTTGAATCTTGTTGATATTTTGCTGTAATTGTCTTTCAATTGTATGCATGTGCTTGGATTGGTAACATATTAAAAAGTCATCAACATATAGGGAGCAATCCTCACCGGGAGTCAGACACTTGGTAATGCTATTAATTTCTATGTTGAAAAGCGTCACCGATAAAATACTGCCCTGGGGCACACCCATCTCTTGGTCGTGCATATCAGAGAGGGTGGAGCCCACTCGTACCTTGAATTCCCTGTCTGAGAGGAAGTTTCATATGAACGAGGGCAGTCGGCCTTTTAGACCCAGATCTTGCAGGTCATTTAGTATTCCGTACTTCCACGTTGTGTCATAGGCCTTTTCCAAATCAAAGAAAACCGCTACTAAGTTTTCTTTCTTGATGAAAGCGTCACGAATAAATGTTTCCAGTCCAACCAGATCATCATTGGTACTACGACCATAACGAAAGCCACTTTGGAAAGGAGATATTGAATTGTTGGTTTCCAAATACCATACAAGCCGAGAATCGATCATTCGTTCCATTGTTTTGCATACGCAGCTAGTCAACGATATGGGTCTATAGTTGGTTGCATCTGAACCATTTTTGCCTGGTTTAGGATTTGGTTTTACTGTTGCTTCTTTCCAAATTGCCAATAATGGCATCACCAGCTGAAAATAGTGATAATGTTGAGCTAGCCAATCAGAAGCATCTTAAAATGTAGAGGCAGTACAGCCAACTGATGCCACACTCAGCCCGTCAGATAATAATGACCAGTCAACAGGGGCATCACCCTCTGAAACTATTCATGATCCTGAAGCAGATACAACTGAAAAGGTCGGGGCAGTAGAACAGACAAATGCACCAATGGGACCTCAAGCTGAGAGAGCAGAACAATTGGCAACAATGGCATCACCAGATGAAAATAGTGATAATGTTGAAGCTAGCCAATCAGAAGCATCTGAAAATGTAGAGGAAGTACAAACGTCTGATGTCTGTCTCAGCCTGTCAGACAATAATGGCATCACGACAGCGGCAACACCCTCTGAAACCATTCATGATCCTGAAGCAGATACAACTGAAATGGTCCAGACAGCAGTACAGACAAATGCACCACTGAGCACTCCAGCTGAGGGAACAGAACAATTGTCAACATTGGCATCACCAGCTGGAAACAGTGATAATCTTGAAGACAGCGAATCAGAAGCACATGTATGAAGTTCCAATTCACTTCCAGTGCTAATTTAAATAATTTCCGATACTGAATGGGCTGATGTGCCAGTACTTGCTAACATGATCATGTACCAAACATCTGGATTGTGGCGCCCTTCTAACCGTCCTTTGATAGATCACAATAACATAATCCTAAAATTAACTCTCCTAAATAACAATAACTGCAAATTAATGTTTAACCCCAAAGATAGTAATGAGGACTTGGTAGGTCCAATGAATAATAGTTTGTATAAATACAGGCAATTCAGTTAACAACTGAACACACGGTGCTCATTCTGCAACGTATCTTTTGGCAGCAATTAATAATTTTCCGAGTAAACAATATTATATAAAATACCAAGACATAGTAATATAGTCATGATGTAGGTCAGTCTCCAGTCTGAAACATTCAAATGTGTTAACAAGTTCAGCAATTTCCACGTAAAACACTATCAACCTCAATTTGCATTTTCACTACCAACAAAGATTCGCATATCCAATCAGCAATGATAGAAACACATTCGCTAAGTATTATATTTATTACAAAATAAATGTTACTGGTCAGGAACACTACTAACTTGATTTGGGTCAAAAGTCAATTAGAAAAGATAGATATACATAGCATATAATCATTAAGAAAAGTCAACAAACAATACAAATTAAATGTACATAAGAAACTTATAGATGTCCAGAAAGCATGTAAAAGCGGTGTATAGGAAAACTAATGGAACAGCTGTGTGCCTACATCTGCCATGTGTATCAGAAAATCTCAGCTATACTCCTGTCTATCATGCATCCATGCACTCATTATTCCAAGCAAATATCGTATATAAAGTTTCGTAGGTACAGCAAATATGTATCTCTATGTCTGCCTCTCTCTATCTCCATTCATCATATGCAGTTGAATTATAGTTCTCAGTCAATATTATTGTCACTCCAAGATCTTTAACAAAGTAACAGAAAAGAGCGACAACCAACAAGTTTTGTACAATTGGAAACATAATAAATTTCCCTAGAATATAATGTGAAAATTTAAACAGAATTTACAGTGTTGAGAGCAAAAACACAACTAGTTCTAATAGCTAAATCTCAGGTCCAAATATATGACATTCCAATTCCATAACAGTGGTATTTCGAATAAAGTATGATTCACAATGTGTTGATGTGGCTGTAGTCTCGAACCTGATAATGTGCCAAAGAGTTTGATTGTGACGATGTGCTGAGTGTTTTTTAATTTGATGTGTCAAAAGAATATAATCCAGATTGTCCTTCTCTGAGTTCACTATAATCTCAAATTAATGTTTTAGCAGAAGATTAGTATTGCACACATGCTAATAACAACAAAAAATAATTTGAATAAATAAATGCATCCAAATTAACAACTGAAAACCCGATAAGACAGATACTACAACAGATGTTAAGGCAACAATGAATATTGTTCAAGCAAACAAGATTAAATAAAAGCTAAGACACAACAATAGTGTCGGGATGTATGTCATTCACTTTATGAAACACTCAAAGTTGTCAACAAGTTTGTTAATTTCCACGTGAAAAACTAAGATCGTACAGTTAGACACAAGCAAATATTTATTCTAAAGGAAACAATCGTGCTATAATTCGCAATGATATATAAATAATCCCTAAGTATAATTTTGCTCACATAATAAATGTCATTGGTCCGGTACATCAAAAACTTGATTTTGGTTGGTTAGTTGAATTTTTACGACGCACCAGCACTATGAGGCTATTTAGCGCCATACAAAAGGTTACATCTTTCATCATTTAAAAGTGGTAAAAGGTTTCGTATCGCTGGTCGATACGAAACCAAACAGTTGAAGGTAAAACGATAACAAGGTAACGGTGATAAATAAATAAAGTTTCCCGATCAACGGGG
>JAECUM010010096.1:0-51648 GCA_016617855.1 Megalonaias nervosa
ATATTAAACATGCAAATACTGATCATTAATGAAGGCCTAAAAGCGATATCGAACATCAACGAGAAATACATATCATTCAGTAAGGATTCATTGTTAACGTCATGAATAAAGGAAATAATTCATACTTGATAAGTTTTTGAGTAAAGGAAATAATTCATACTTGATAAGTTCTTGAATAAAGGAAATAATTAATGCTTGATAAGTTCATGAAAAAGGAAATAATTCATACTTGTTAACTTCATGAATAAAGGAAATATTTCATACTTGATACGTTCACGAATAGAGGAAATACGTCATACTTGATACGTTCACGAATAAAAGAAATAACTCATACTTGATACGTTCACGAGTAAAGGAAATAATTTAAACTTGATAAGTTCATGACAGGAAATAACAGCTCAAAGGAGAATTAGGTTTGTTGACAGTTTTCGATTTATCGGACAATCAATAAAAGAGGATGATTAAGAGATATAAATGACAAAAGACGCTAAAGTATTTTAGAAACATGACACCTAAATTTTGGAGGATAAGATAAGATCATTAGTGTACATTCTAGGGAACACTGAATAGACCACATACAAAACATTTTGCAGTGTTGAGTGAATGACATAACGGAGGTAGTCCAGTGTTTCATGAATCAAATAAACGTTTGTAGTGTTTGTCCTCTCTCCCCTGTATCTAGCGAATAAAAGTATGGACACATCTCTCATACAAGGTACCATCGTTTTAGTTTGATACCTATTTATGAGTGCCGTTTTAGCAATGGATAATGTATCTCTTTATTGAAATGATGCTTCATTTTGTCAGGGCCGGATTAATGTCTACCAGGGCCCTAAAGCACTGAAAATATTATGTTGCTCCTTCCCCCATACAAAATGTGAAACTCATCCCCACCAGTAGCATAGTGGGACGATATAGGGTCCTTGTGACTTTAATGTCAAAAGTGGTCATTTTCCCTATGGGATATGTGGGAATTTAACATGGTGGGACTGTCTAGGGTCAATGGGAATTTAACAGAAGGAATGTATAGCGACAATAGGAATGGGACTGTATAGGGTCAATAGGAACGGCACGGTTAGGGTGACGTCACGTCATTGGCAACACTGTTGCAAGTGTCTGACCTCAATCGGGCCAAACAGCGGGGAAAAAAGCTAGAACGCTTGGCGGGGCGGCACATATCACTGGACAGACATAACACAAACACAAACACTAAACAAAGACACACGAATATGGCAAATATTTTTTGGAATAAATCTTTTTGAGGCAATGAAGTGGCCCTAAAAAGGGCCTTTGAGTTCTTCTTCTTCTAGTTTCTCCAGTTCTTCCACCAACTCTTCACTTTCTCTATGATTCCTTTCTTCTTCTTCTTCAATATCCATGCTGTTGGTGACCAGTTTGCTATTCAAGTACAAATCCACTTCACTGAACAAGGAATGCATGAAATTGTTGACGGGGGTTATTTCCTCATCGTCTATAACACCATTAGTAGGAGAGACAAATTTGACTTTCAAGTAAAAGTAACTGCTATTCAGATCGATGTAATCTTCGGGTTGTACTTTGATTTGAAATTCGATGGGAGTTGAATCCGTCAACGAGGAGACGGGACGAAATTCTACCCATTGATATCCTTGCATTGTCATCATTGTAGGTGGCATGGCAAACAGATCCAGTTCTGACTTGGGACGGGCACAAGATTCTCGGTGCATCATTTGTCTTATTTTCTTTCTCTCTGTTTATGATTTAATAATCAAAAGCGTCTAAGTCTCGGACGGTACTTCTTTTCTTAGTCTTTCTAGCTCTGGGGGTGTGAAGTCCTCTAAAGGGATGTCTTCTTCGTCGGCTTTTTCAGCCTTGTCCTTGCTATGGCTCTAGGGAAGCAGGAATGCCTGACTCGGCAGCGTCCAGGGAATTTATAGGAGTTTCTCGTCGGCCCAAAATGTCCTTGCCCGTTTGAAGCAAGACATTTTTTCTGCTCTCAAGAAAGCTTCTTTGGGGGGGTTTATTTGCCTAATATGACAGTTTGGTGAAATTCTTTGCCTTGCGTCAACGGGGCATCTTTCAATGCGTGCAATACTCGTGTCAGGATTGGTTTCAAAACGGGAGCCACCGAACGAAAGGCCAAGTTTACCATATCTAATTAACCATGTCCTCGCTGTCGAGTGACTCTTCGGAACACAGGATACATGACGTACAAGTCATTAGACAATCGTTTTCAAAAATGGAGTTTCACGGTGTGTTTCCCTTTGGTGAATGCAATATTTTGTCCCCAATCTCCTTTTATAGCAATGTTGACAGTGTCGATATACAACTTTCTGACGGACAATTAGTGAGGATGTACAAATTTGAGGTGAACGTGATAAGTGTTTCCACCTTTCTCGTCAGTGTTCGTGGCAGAATCCACTTTGGAAAGAATGACAGGCAGTAACGGTACGTAGGTGTGTCCCACCACGTTGTACTCCACCACATCGGTGTACACAAAAATCAAATTGTGTCCTTGGTTCAGTTCTAAAGGGAATCGAAAAAACTGCGCAAAATTCGAGTTGTTGGCAACGACTGACATGTTATTGGCATTGGTCATCTTGAGGTCTCCACTCAAAATGCCAAACAATTGAGGACAAAATGTAATGCCCAATATTTTGTCCTCTGAAAATTTCATCAGTAGGCAACAAGCCACCTTATGGTACTCAATGGTGACAGTTTTGTTCTGTTTGGTCAAGGTAGTTTCGTTTTTATCCAAGTATTCTTGCACTTGGTCGCCCAGAACGTCGACCTCAAAAGTGTTTTGATTTTCAGTGATGTTTTTGATTTGTTTGGGTGAATGATTTCGACCAAAGCCACTTCCCAATGAGCTTCGTAATCCAATTGAATGGCCTGAGGTAATTTGGCCGTGAAACAGCATAAGGTGTTATTGGGAAACACCTCCATGGAAATGTCACTGGGTAACGTTAAGTAAAATTGGTTGTTTATAATTCCAGAGTTCGAGTGCCAGAGGGGTCACTGGAGGTCAGAGGAGTGTCTAAAAGAGGATTGTTGTGATTGTTACGGTGACTGTTGGAAGGGTGACTGACTTTGGACGCAAGACTCCCGTTGTTCCCGTTAGAGGAATATTTCAGGGACGGATTGGGAAGAATTTAATCGATGCAACTGCTTGGTAAAATGGTCCACAATTGCTTGTCTCCTTCTTGCAAACTCAAATTGGCAATGGCAGCACCGATGACACAATACACCACAAAGATTTAGCAGAACAAGTTGCTTTTAAGGCACACGTTCTCCACACCACACCCACAAGGGTAGCTTTTGTAGATCTTGCATAGAAGAACTGGGTGAAGGAGTGGTCACTGCTGTAGTGGTAGCGGTTGAGGCTGTGTTGAAATGCAGGATGGCCACTTCTTTTTATAGTCGATGATTTGCGAAGCGTCGATCCAAGAGTCAAAACTCGGCGGATATCCTTTCCAATGTACTTTGACTTCTTTGACACGACATTTTCCCACTTTGCGGGTTTTTCGATCGAGAATACTTTCGATCTCGTACACGTCGTCTTCTCTTTTGGCCACACGTTGTAACTCGGGCAAGTGAAACCTTCCTTTTAACAGTTCCCCGTTCATGTCTTCCAATTTATAGACGGCAGGATGACGGCCACGCACTCGTTCAGTGACACGAAACAATTCTGTGGTCCAGTTGGGTAAGTATCCTTTGTCAAAAGTGCGTTTGGTTTTGCCAATGCGCACCCAATCTCCTATTGCCAACCCTCCACCTTTCTTGGGTACAGTCACCGTCCGGGATTTACAAAACAGGCGCTCGAGGACGGTCACTTCGTTGTCGGGGTGACTTCTTGCGGGGCACGTCCGATGCTCCGATGGTAAGATTGGTTGTACGTTTGGACTAGGAGCGGCAAGACTTCGATGTTCTTGTGAGTGTGTTGACGCGTAAAATATTTCCACATGCGTTCTTTCAAAGTACGTTGAAAACGTTCCGCGATGCTTGCTTTGGTTTCGGGATTCTAGGTGGTGAGAAACTGAATGTCACCTTTCTTTATTTCTTTTGGAGAGCTTGGTTCAGAAATTCGGTGCCTTTGTCGGTTTGCCATCGAAGAGGGTAACGCCCGCTTTGTTTCAACACCAGTTTGAGGGCTCGCACTAACTCACTGCTTGATCTGGAAGTCAATGGCACGACCCAAGTAAATTTGGAAAAGACGTCGATGACGCAAAATAAACATTTGTAGCCATGATTATAGGTGGCCAAATGAGAGACATTGGCTAAATTGGCTTGCCATTGATGATCGATGCCCTCCACTTGTGTGCGGCATCTGGAAAATTTTCGTCGTATGGGTTTTGTGTAAGGGGTACGTGGTTTGTTCTTGCGACGATCGTTGCACTTGAGGTAAACGGACACCTTTCAGTCGAATTTTGGCAGCACGATAATATTTCTGAACTCCTTCGTAACCTGCAGGATGGGATGGATAATAATAAATGCTGGCTAACACCTTTTCCATTTTTTTAGTAGGTTATCCACTCTTCATTGATTCTGCTCTGAATGGGACGATGGGTGTTATGGAAACGGCTTTACGTGTCCGAAGTGCCACAATGGTAGAAGTTGAAGGTTGTGGTGTTGGTAGTGTTGGTGGTGGTAATGAGATGGCTTTGGTCTTCTTTTCTTTTTTCACTTCTGGTTTCCCTTCTTTCTTTTTGACTGCTGTCGAAGGAGGAGTGGTCATCATCTTTTTAACCCAAGCTTTAAGTTCATCTCGTTGGGGTGTAGGGGAAGGGGTCAACATGGAAGCTGCAATCTTACTAGGGATGGGAGCTGTTAACGGTGTTTGAAAGACTTCTCGTGCCTCTTATTCCTCAGGCATCCGTGGAACTGCGTCTGTCTTGACCGCTCGGGGTTGTGGTAGTGGAAGTGATGGGATTTTCGTCAGGGTCTTAAAATTTTTCAGAGTTGGTAGAGCTGTTTCGTCTAAAACTTTCTGGTGAGAGAGATGCAGTCGTTGCAACACTTGACCATACCTTTGCAATTTTTCCGTTTCTGACAAATCTCTGCAATCTATCAACGATTTCAATTCGTGTTACAACTGAGACATTTCGGTCAAATGAGGATTGGGAGGTAAATGCAGGTCCATTGTTCTAACCAACGATGGTATTCCATTCATCATTTCTAAGGCACTAAAGCCAGTTTTGGTCCTTCCATCGGGTTTCATTGGTCACGTCTGAGATCGTTTAACTCCAGAGCTCCCTTTTATCTTCTTGACCCTTTAATCTTGTAGCTATGGCGGGTAAAACACTTCCCAACATACCCAACATAGGTCCCACTACTGCTTTGGTAATAAGTCCTAACAGGGGGACAATTCCTCCGCGTTGCACCAACACCTTTTTCTTTTGACGAATGGGTATTTTCTTTTGCATTATTTGGCGAAGAACGTGTCGATGTTTGGCTAAGCATTCTTTCTGATCTTTAGACAAAGGTATCGTTCCTTTCAAGACATTCAGACAACATTTGCTCACGATATCGATGACGTCTTTGAAGGTTGTTTGAATGATATTTTTCGCATGGGTGGAGAAGCTTGGACAGGACGGACAACATGTCCCAATGTTTGACTAAACGAGGAGGCAGTCCTTTCCTTTTCTTTCCTTTTGGGGGTAGAAGAAGTATGTATTTTGGGTGTTAATATCGTTGTTTGTTTGTTGGTTGGTTGCGGGGCACAAACCAAAAATACACTAACGTCGATGACTTGGCACACGGCCTTTTATCCCTTTTTGTTTTAGACTATCGCTTCGTCCAAAAGGTGATGATTTGTTTTCCGAAATCGCCAAAGAATCCTCCTCTTTGGTTGCTCCTCTTTTTATTTGGACGACTGCGTCTTTTCTGAGGGTGACGTCGATGCTTGGCTAAGTGTTTTTCTCGGCCGACGTGATTGTCCTTTTCTTTTTCCTTTTCCTTTCTAGAGAGGAGAACGACGATGGTGATGGTGTACAGTTCTTTGAGGAGACATCTTTGGGCGTTCAGGAGCACACAGACACACACACACACACACACACACACACACACACACACACACACACACACACACACACACACACACACACACACACACACACACACACACACACACACACACACACACACACACACACACAAATACACTGAAGTCCATGGCTTAACGTGCGTCCTTTTATCTTATTTTTTTATTTTTGATAAAAGTTTTAGTTCAAACTTTTTAACCATATTTTCTATTTCGCCAAAATATTCTCCCCTTTGTTTGCTTCTCTTTTTCTGGGGTTGACTTCGAATCTTGGCTAAGCGTTTTTTCGGATGACGTAACTGTGCTTTTCTTTTTCCTTTTCCTTTTTGGACACAAGAACGGTGATTTTGTGCACTTCTTTGCGCGGACATCTATTTGGTTCCGGAGCAAACAAATACACTGAAGTCCATGGCTTGACATGCGTTCTTTTATCTTAATTTTTTTTGTTTTGATAAAAGTTTTTGTTCAAACTTTTAATCATATTTTCTATATCGCCAAAATATTCTCCCCTTTGTTTGCTTCTCTTTTTCTAAGGGTGACGTCGAATCTTGGCTAAGCGTTTTTTAGGATGACGTGACTGTCTTTTTCTTTTTTCTTTTCCTTTTTGGACACAAGAATGGACATCTTTTTGAGGGGACATCTTTTTGGTTCCTGAGCAAACAAATACGCTAAAGTCCATGGCTTGACATGCGTCCTTTTATCTTATTTGTCTGATAAGGTTTGAAAAAAAAAATGCTCCCTTTTGGTGGCTCCTCTTTTTCTTTGGACGACTGCCTCTTTTCAGAGATAGAAGTCGATGTTTGGCTAAGCGCTTTTTTGGATGACGAGACTATCCTTTTCTTCCTTTTCCTTTTGGACAGAAGAAAGACGATGGCAACGGTGTGCACTTCTCAGCGGGGAAATCTTTGAGCGTTCAGGACCACAAAAACACCGATCCCTATCGTTTACATCAGGTCGTTTCTTATACTGGAATGCGTCTCCACTTATTGTCCTTACGTGGTATCAAACTTGATGACAGGAATCACTCGACCTTGAGAAGTTCGCAACGGACTAAATCGGGACAGTTCTTGCTTGGACAAATCCAGTAAATTCTTTAACATTCCCGATCTCTCTTGGGCTTTGATTTTGGGGGAAGGTACTTTGTGAGCAGCGGCCACTTCCGCTAAATACGAGGAGGGTGTCACCACTGGAGGAGAAGTTCTTGGAGACGCGGGTTTCCAATGTTTCATCAAATTAGGAAGAACATGTGTCAAATCGGGTTTGGCTGGCATCACCAGCAACGGAGAAGTGGAAGAACCTGAGGCTACTGGAGACGCGGTCACCGTTGCGGTAGGTCGAGGTTTGCGAATGTAAGGTTGTGTCCTGGCAGCAGTGCCTCTCTTGCGGGTAGAAGCTGTTTTCTGTGGGCTTTTCTGTTTCTTTTTCTGGGGACTTTTCTTTTTCTGAGGCTGTGACCTGGTCTTGACACCGTTGTTCTTTTTCTTTTTCTTCTGGGTACCTTTGGGTTGGGGAGTAGCATTTTTCTTAGAGAGGACTTTGGGGGCATTAGGATCCCATTTTAAGAGGGAGCGAAAGATGACACCTCCTAGAGAACCACTACCTCCAGGTTTCAAAATGATTTGCTTTTTGGTTTGAGTGTTGATGCGGAGATCTGCCAGTTACGTCAAGGCTACTTTGTTTCTCACAAAAAAGCGTTTGGTTTGATGTGGAATGTGAATGATGCCTTGCAGTAACTGACGTGCTGTCACCGTAAACCATCGTAAGACTTCTTTGAGACTGGCAAGACAAGAGCACGTATTTGTGGATTTTGTTTCGCGACTGATGCCGCACAAGGCACGAATCAATTTGACGGGAAGATGAGACTGAAGGGATGTCATGTTGACGCTGTGTGAGACAGACCCAAAGTGACCGAGGTTTTCATGGATTTTTTTGGTTGTTGTTGTTAAGTCGACGACGGGGACGTGTACACGACAGGCACCAGTGGTGAAATAGGTGGGTACGAAATCGCAAATAATCGGGGGTGGTGGGTTTTAAATCCACGAGTAAATAGGAGTGTGGGGTTTTAGTGGCATCGTCGTACGCATGAGTCAGCTAAGGTGTTCCTAACTGTTTGGCTAGGACTTGCACTTGCGATTTATCTCTAGGGCTATTAAACAAGACCACGTAATGAGCATTGAGACTGATGGTGCGATGGGCTTTACTTTGTTGAAACAAATTTTGGGTGATGTAAATGACCCTGGCATTGCGATGATGCCCTTTGCACGTAAACCACAGTTTAATTTCTTCTTCGTCTTCTCCTAACATGTTGTCGAAGATGACCAGTTCAGTTTGACTGGAATCAGACACGATCCCGTCGTCTTCGCCAGGAATGCCTTCCACAAACACGATGGAATCTCTTTGAATTTCTCGCAGAAAGCTGTACGCCGATTGCCACTCTTTGTAACACCACACGATCCGTTGAGGTGGACGATCGATAAAATGATGCTTATGTTCGATTTTGCTTGAACCGCTGGGTCCGGTAAATAACATGTTAAAGGGATGCCGAAGATACATGGCCTCCCAACTGGCACGATCTACGTTTTCGTTGATGACTTTGAAAGTGGAGGAAGAGGAAGAAGAGACAGTAGAGGTAATAGTGTAGGGAATGTCACTTTTGACACGAAGACAGATAAAAGTTTGTATACTTTTTCAGGACACGTTTATTGCAATCTTTAATTCTGAACAGCACGAAAGACAAAATTACATTAAAGCCAGTTGGTTAAGTACATATATAAAAGACACATCAAAGCGATCATAGTGGAATATAAACAAGTCTCTGTACAACATATTTGGTGACGAAGGTTTGGTGTCCTAGGGACAGTGTGTAATGCTTTTAGAGTCTCTACACTGGGCACAGTCACATAGATGTTCTCCCGGAATGGTCTTTAGGGAATGTCGATGACGGTCCTGTCCTGAAGGGAGTGGTTTTCCTAGGTGACGGTTTCTTCTTCTGATACTGTCACTAACACAGGTTTAAACGTTACTTTTTTCACTGAACGTTGGAAGTCAGGATTGGAAATCTTGGGCATAGTGTGCCACCTCTTTTGTCCAAGCCTCGAAACCCAATCTTTTCCAGTCACGTACATATTTCCATTGAGGGTGTAAGTCACAAGCTACAGACACATCTTTGTACACATCGTCAGTACCTAACAGTTGACGAATCTTATTTCCCGCAAAGGTCAAGAAGTATCGAGGTGAAAGCGCAAAGCTTTTAAAAGAATGAGTCTCTCGTGTACATTTAAAGGGACCACTTTCATGTTTTCTGTGGTTACTGTTCGTAAGGAACCCACAAGGAATCGGCTGATAAACGAAATCCCAGAAAGCAAGTCACTAAGACACACACCACACGTCGACCCAAATTCAATGGACACAGTTCTCGCAAAATGCCATGGTAATCCTCCACCGTTTGAATATTGTCATTGATTTCCTTCGAAGGAAGGTCGTCCACCAATAACACCTTTTTGTGTCCGGTCCCTTGGGGAAGAGAAACGTGGACATGAACAGTGTCGCTTTTTCGTCGGTGATGTGAAACTTGTAGTTGGATTGTTGCACGTGTTGAATCTTGTCGATGTCTTTGGAAGGTGTCAGTTCTTCTAGGCTGCTAAACTCGATCCAAACCGGGGATCTCAAGCTGTCGTGATGAATAGAAAGTGTCAATCGGTCGTCTTCTTTTGCTTCACACTGCTGTTTGAGTGTGGTTAACAAAGAATCCCACACATCGGTGATGAAGCCCTTTGCTTTCTCCAACGGTACGTCGGACTTGAAATCTTTTATCTTCACCGTGTACGTGTAGGCCGTGGTTCTAAATTTTTCAGAGGAGCGTTTGTCCGTCTCTCGAATGTGGTAGTACTTTTCAGGGTTTACTGGTAGTGAACTTTGGTTTGGTGTACACTCTCTGGGCCTAGATTCTGGGTCACTCATCATATCTTCAAAATCGCTGGCATGAATTTGAGCCAAGACTTCAGCTACTGTGCGAGGCGATAGGTCACGTTTCTGTCTCTTTCTTCTCCTTTCTCCACGACAAGTGACAAAAGAAAGGAGACAAAGAGAAAAAGAAATGAGGATGCAACTTGAAAAAGACAAACGAGAGAGAATATCAGCCTCGAAAAAAGCAAACAAAACAACTCTACCATCACCCTCGCAACCTGATCAATCACAACCATCGCCGTCGCAAAAGTTAGAAGTTACACTCGAGATAAATTTACGCCGGAAGGTATTGCCGCCATCCAGGATCTGGACCAAATAATAAATATTGCAGCATATGGATACGATGAAAAAGAGAGATATTTAAAACCCGAATATGCTAAAAAAATGAAATGTGACATTTGGATTGTAGATGTATATCGTGTTCCTAATAGTATTCAGCAGGTCAGATGTGATGATAAAAAATTTGCTAGATTTAAACAGGAAGTAGAACAAAAAATAAAACCAGACTTAGCACCTGATAGTGAATCATACGAAAAAGAAACATTGTGTGATACAGATCCTGGCACATGCGCCACTGGAAGTGGTCTGTCCAACGGTGGCCTTAATAAAAGTTGTCCCAATAACGTCATTTCTGAGGTAGATAGATCAGAAATTCTGATTGGTGCAAGTCAAGCCGGCAATAATTCTCCAGAAATCATTAATGAAGTAGCTGATATTTGTCAGAGATTGTTTACAGGCGGTATCGTGGATATTAATGTTTATCGGTCCCTCATCGATGAAATCGTTGATGATTACCATAGTGATTGAGGTTATGGAATTAGATCAGTGACAAGAAAATAAGATGATTATACATAATGCTCAACGTGGATCGATCATGGTCAGGGTGATAAATTCGCGATTACCTACGTATAAGATGATTTACGGGGTTGGACTCGATGATATTGTTCAGGGTCTATTCAGAAGAACAGCCCCAATAGCAATACCGATTGCAAAGCAACTGGGAATGAAAGCTATTGATGTTGTTCGTGATAACGGTGTTGGTGCAGTTGGTGATGTTGCCGGTAAAGCATTCTCAGCAATCAAAGATAGACTAGCACGATTAATACGCAGAGCGCAAGCAGTAAGACCTCAGCCAGTAAAATTACCCAGTACTGAAGTTATACCTGCAAATGCTAGTAAAATAACAAATCAAGCCTCAAGTAAAAAACTTGCAGAGTTGGCTGGTGTACCCCTATCAGAAAAAAAAACAAATTCTAATAGCAGGAATTGGTCTTCATGTTAGACGATAACAAGTATAATCAAATGTTTAAGCATGTATCTGATCCCGCATTCGACATGGATATGCCAAGATGAATCGGTACGTGATTATCAATATTTTTCTTATGACGCACGAAAGCCAAATCAGCGTGGGCCAATTGAGCTGCAAGTTGACGATACATGTAGATATTTCTTGCCGGCTGAGGCATTTATTGAAGTAGAAGATGAAATTCTAAAAATAGTTGACACTGAACATGGAGCTAATATTAGAGTTGGTTTTATTAATAATGGTACCATGGCATTGTTCAACAGTGCCACGTATAGCATCGATGGAAGAAACATTGAATCATGCATGGAAAACGTCGACGTTGCCACGACAATATTGGGTCTAGCGAGATACAGCGATGATTACTCGAGATCAGCTGGTCCATCAATGATGTTTGTCAAGGATACTTCTGACCACTCTGACAACAGACAATAGGGTGTAAGACGACCAAGAAACAATGCAGGCGCTGCTGACGCAGATGTGGAAAACATAATTATTAGCGTTAATCCAGAATTCAGCTTAGGTGTCGCAGCTCGCCGATCAATGTTGAAAGATGGTCGAAAGGATTTTCATGTGCAATTCCACTGTCACATATCTTTGGATTTTGCAGAAATGTCAGAAAGGTCATTTTCGGAGCCAAGGATACAGTTATACTTTTAAGAAAAGCTACCGACGATGATGCAATCTGGAGACCTGCTGGTGATGCAGGAAAAGTAATGCTGACAAAACTTTCATTGTGGATGCCAACAATGATATCATTACTCACTAACTAACAACGGTTGCTCTCTTTTATGGATTAAGGTGGTAAATCAACATTATCATGGTCGACGATGACCGCAGATAGTGTTCAAAGTAACACTAATGGTTTATTCTCATGGCAGATATCATCACAGCAAGGTGTTTCTGAACCGCGACATATATTTGTTACTTTCCAAAGTACTGAACGAGTAAACTCACAAACACACAGTACAATGATATTTGACAAACTTGGTATTACTGAGGTTTCACTGAGAATAAATGGACAACAAGAACCTTCTGAAGAAGTCTTGCTAAATTTTGACAACAATCATTTAGCACGTGGATATCATCGTTTGATGACATTTATGGGTCGTGATCAAAATGTTGATTCTGGTCTACAAATATCACAACTAGATTTTACAAATCTGTATCCAATTTATTACTTTTCGCTGAAACACCTGGATTTATTTAGACAATCTGTCGTTGATATACACTTTCGAGCTTGTGTGGCAAAAGGAGCTATTGCTAATTACAGAGCAATCGCTGTTATACTCTCAGACAAAACAATGCTACTTAAAGGTGTTGGTGGTTGAACGAGAGTTATTGATGCCTCAGTGGAAAACATGTAATTAAATCGCTCATGATATTATAATGTCATATCCTCATGTTAGTGTTACCCTGACTCTTGGTGAGATTAAAAAGCTACAATCAGTATCAAAAAAGAATTCTGGAATAAAAATATTGCTTAAATCAGCACAGATCGCAGGTGGTCCAAATAAACTATCACTGATAGAAAGTCAACCCAGGCATTTCAATGAAGCCAAACGATCAAAGACAGGCGTACGACTCGATCTTTCTGCGGGTTCTATTAAAGACTCAGTCAAGATGGGTGGTATATTTCCACTTCTCGCAGCTATACCAGCTTTGATAGCCTCTGCAGCCCCAGCTGTTGCAAAGAAACTGCCCTTGGTGCTGATGTAACTGCTGCTGGGATGGCATTAAAGAAAGCAACATGCCAGGGAATAAAGACTAACACTGCCAGTAACCTCCTATCCGTGGTACGGTCAAGGTCTAAGACTGCCGGGGACACTTTGTTGATGCTTCCCATGTCCACTTTTGATCTATTTGATGCTACTAAGCGATTAGACGTAAAAAACGTCAGCGGTGTTTTTATGCGTGATCAATTACCAAAACAACCAAACCGTATTGAAACCGATATCATTAATCTAGATGGAAGTTCTGGTCCAGGTACTCATTAGGTTGCATACGCGATTGATCCACGTGGAATTATTAATTTCGATTCGTATGGACTGGCACCACCGAATAAATTTTTAAGATATGTGAACAGGATGCAAAGCACTCCAATCTGGTATTCCACATTACCAACACAGACAATAACTGATCCGCCAATATGTGGCCGTGAAGTACTCTCTGTTCTCGATGCTTTGTCATCGTCAACAACACCGCCGCATAAGTCGTGCAAGAGTATACAAGTGGTCGTTTTAAACAGGTCTTTGTGTAATATACAAGGATTGATATTTGCGGAAGATCTGCTCGAGGTAAGCCTCAAGGTGACTTATCCAAATATGCAACCCATAACGAGGTCAAGAATGAGCTCTCTAGTCTTTTGTGGCTTGTAAATGTGGACCAAAATGAAGTCGTTGTCTTTCAGGATCTGGAAGGACGGTTAAAGACGAGCAATATCCCGTTGACAGATATTATTCTGCGGTTTCCAGGTGCGACCAAAGATAACTTAGTGGTGTTTGCTAAAAACGGTAAAATTAAAAACTCAGAGGTATCAATTCTAACACTCATGGGAGAAAATACTGGACGAATCAGAAGAACTGGAGATGATATGTATGGTGATCTCAACATGAGCGAAAATACAATTATTAATGTGAGAGAACCAAAATCAGACGATGATGTGGCAACAAAACAATACGTAGACATCAACAATGCCACAATCAGAACTGAGATCAATCATCGTTTACTATTTACTGGTGATACAATAACTGGTTCTCTCAATATGGCTAATAATAAAATTAGTGGTCTTAAAGAACCAGAATCAAATGATGACACTGCAACGAAGAAATACGTCGACAATAGCAACATCCCGATGATGACCTCGTTAATGATCATCAATGATGGAATGACCACATTTAGATCTGATTATACTACTCATGTAAACTCGTTTACAAATTTTCATAGAAATACAAATGAAACCATTCATGAATTTTTTGGAAATCCAGCAGTTATTGATATTAAACTCCCTGACATCAAAACGATTACCGATAGTGTAGTACATGAAGTAGTGACTGGATCAGCATTATGGACACCACTCAATAAATCCATCAAACATCGCGATGAAGTTACCGGCATATATATGTTCTCAGTACTCGGTGTTACAATATTTAGAATATCTACAACAATTTCACGGCGTTCTCCAGTCCTGACTTCGTCAGGCGCATCTTCTGGATCCATGTTAGTACTACTGGTTGAAAACGACGAGGAAACATTTGTGGTGGAACCCGAAGAAAAAGGCGCTCCCGTTTTGTACTATTGGTGTATTGAATATGTCGCCAACATACCACCTACATAAAACTTAGTAATTATATAATGAATCAATCGATTGATGTTGCAGCGCATCATTACAGATACGATCAAGCATGCGAGTGGCATCGCCAACTGCAAAATATCATCGACACGTGCACAGTAAAACAAATAAAAATACCACAGACGTGTCGTTTTTACTGAGGTAATTGTATACTCTGGATCTGCGGTCATCGTTGGAACAGCAACGGTCATCGGCACATTATCAGTGTCATACGTGATAGCACCAGTGATAGGAATTGGTGTTTCAGTTGCAACAGGAATTGATGGTATTCTTAATATCATCGCTAAAAGATATCCACGTGCTCGGTTGATAAATTACACGAGTATAGAATAAAGTTGCATACGGCTGCACACGCACACGCCAAATTATCTTCGTTGATATCACCAGGTCTCAATGATGGATTCATATCAGCTCAGGAATTCACAGAAATGATTAAAAGTCACCATTAGACCCTAACTGTATCAGGAGACAAGGTAGAATCTCCCTTGCCTTCTGTGAAAATAAATATTAGATCTCCCTGGTTTAGATGATAATGTCGCAAGAATTACTACAACAAATTGCTAACAATACAACACCGTTGAAAACCACGATGATATCAGCAAGCTCAACCAAGTTTGAGTTCAACAGTAGCTTTTCATCTGCGATTCCGGCGAAGGAAATAGCACTAGCACAATTGCGAGTATATAATAGCTGGCCAAATATTAGATCAAAGTCATTCGGTGGGTTGCAAGCAAATAATTCACTGGTGTTTTCGCATAAAAATAAACTTGACAGAACACCCGCTTGGAACGTTGTGAGTATACCTACGAGCAGTTATCAAATAGAACAAATCAACGATGAGTTCCAATGGAGAATCAAATCTACCACAGGTAAAGAATCGAAGATCGTTATCACGGTTCACGAACCAACATTATCGTCCGCGATAGAAATATCTACACCCGACTAATCCGTCGATATATATCGGTCGTCGACTCGAACTGTATTAGGAAGGCCAGAAGTTCCACCCGTACATAAAAGCCCACCAGAACCAAAACGAACTGATTTTGCAACAGACAAACGATCATATTACAACAACTCGTTTCCAGAATATCGACATAAACCGTAGTTATGGAGATTTGCGAGTTTATCCTCGAGCACAAGTTTTTTCATTGCGTCTGATGGAACGAAACATCCTAAACTAGGCAGATTTATATATGCCGTTGATAATAATAACAAACCATATGTCGACGAAAAATCTGTTAAATTACATTCTGACCCGATTAAATCAGAGCATGAACAATCAATTAACAGACTACGAAATTTATTTTCTAGTATAGCACAATATTACAGCGATGATACGCGCAGCCGATCACAGAAACAATACAACATCTGAACTTGATTGGTTGATGACGAGAAATACTGCTGTAATAATGTGTGGCGATCATGGTCAACCACCACCTTTTGTTGGATCTTTCCCCGCATGAATGGCTGAAAATGTTTGCAGATTATTATGAGGAAATAAATGATGATTACCAAGCGCTTGATGATTCGTTGAAAGAATTTAAGAAATTAATCAGACTACAATCAGACAAAATCCATTTGTGAAATAATGCGTGAGATAATTCCGGAAACACATATAAATAATTTTTGGAATTTATGGAGTCCTGCTGATTTGATAGTTGCAAGCCGGTTGAAAGTTCGTGATTCACTTCAACAACAATTAGTTTTGTTTCATAAAGAAAAGTTTTCAGATTTACCTGTATCATTGTGTTATCGTCCATTAGACACACGCAAACAAATTTCGACGTTGAAATTCTTGTATCGTCAGAGAAACAAAAGCTTGTTTTTAATGATATTGTTTTAGTTCCTGTGATTGCTGTTGAGAGCGTGCTAATTATAGATAAATCTCCATGGACGCTAGGATATGCTATAAAGATTCATTCGTCACAGGGATTAACTATTTCCAATATGAATATTTGGATTGTTGATAATAGCATCGAATGGTCGAATTTAGTTTATCTGGCAGTGTCTCGAGTCAGAAGAATATCTCAGCTGCGGAGGGTTATCATAGACTTCACAGTAAATAATAATGAAAACTACTGGCAATGGCGATGATGCAGTAAAGAAAAAATTAGCTGGTTTTAAGCAATATGACAAAAAAGATAAGCGCGACTTTGATCTCGATGCTGAATTTATTATGACACTGAAACAGCACCAGAATAATCATTGTGCGAGCTGTAACACATTAATGTTGTGGTAGTATCTGAATAATAATCCAAGACAGTTTACCGTGGATAGAATTAATAGTAGTCTTGGTCACGCACACGTGAAAATGCGATGTTGACCTGTCTTGAATGAAATCGAATTCGAGGAGCCAGTTCACAAAGTTGAAAGCGGTGGTAATTGTGTATCTTTAGGAATTACTTGTAATTGTTCACGTACAAATCCAAGTTGAGGAGCAGCTGAATCTAGTCTGTAAATTGCAGGCCTACCCGTGGATCTCACCACGCTAGAAATTTTATGTGTGGTTACACTCCAGATTGGGTTAGTCGCTCTTTTATTACCCCCTTTAAGTTCACCAGGTTCATATAAATATCTGACAGTCACATTACCTTGTACTGGTTGTTTTGAGAAAGAGTCATGTCGTTGTACTGGTATATGCTTTTGTGATCGCATTGACGGGTTTCATGGAAGTTGCACTAGTAATTTCACTATTCAACGCAGCTATCACACTTGGTAGTCTTGTAACCCATTCACGAGATCTCTTGTATTTCTGAACTTTATTCAAGGATATTTCCTGAGCAGCAGAGAAGGTGAACAGACTAGGCTCAATTGTATATGTTCGAAAAATAAAGGTTCCTACAAAAACGCAAAACACAAGTTTAGTAACTTCAAACCGAAACCTCTAACCGATTGAGATTCCTCTAATTTGGTTAGCTCATTTTGTTATTTTATTTTTGACGCGTGTGTTTTAAGTTTTTTGTAGCGTATTTATTTACTCGCCGAACACTTACTCGCAGTCGTCACCCTCTCTGCTGCTCTGGCTCTCAATCGAAAATTTTATCGAGACCTATACGATACCTTGATCTAGGGTCATGTAAATTTATCGTGATAAATCCATGTGGGGTAGCTTGCGCTCATGCAAAGAAGTTTTTAAATTTAATCAAATCCATATTCCCTGAACACCAAGTCTGTTGAATATTTCGCAGTGTATGTGTATCGACTCCATTAAACACAACTAAAATATTACGGTTATCTCTGATCACTTTATATATCTATGTATATCTCTGAGTAACATAAATCACGTCTGTGTTTTTGTGTCTGCCTCGGGAAAAAATCAGAGTTGGATTTGGTTGTTTGTGCAGCATCAAATCATCGCATACTACGAGATTATTAATAAATCCATCAAGATCATCTACCAACGGGGCATCGCTGATGTCGGTGATAAAAGCAATAATATCATTACCGTCCTCCAGCAATTTTGCATTTTCATTAAACTCTTTAAGCACATCGTGGCATCGCTGATCATCTACAGATGGTGCAACTAAATATAACCTATCCCACTTGAGCCATCTCATTATCAGAATAAGAAGCAATTACGTCATACCAGACAAAGATGGGCCAAGTATAATTGCTCTGATAGAATTTGGTAGCGCTGAATGATGCTTGACTGGCTCTTGTCTTCGTGTCGCTGAGAAATCAATGATATCCATGTACAAATATAATGAATAATATGAATTTATATTGTGTTCGATGCAGAGCATCCACCCCCACCACTGGATTAACAACAATAATTAAAAAAAATAAAAAGCGTGCTCTTACAGGCAAGTGTGTAAAATGTGGTACAAAAAATAGAAATTTATTTCGTCTCGCCTGACGGATGTCAGTGGTGGTGATATCGCTGCTTCGCTGGGACAATTACCAGGGGTTCCATGGGCTAAATTCCCAGGAGAAAAACATCTACCTGGATACAATTATTGTGGTCCTGGAACCCGACTTGATATCCGACTTGACGAACGAGACCAACCAAAACCTGGAGAGTATCCAATACATGCGATTGGTCAAGCGTGTCACGTTAATGATGTTGCGTTTAAAAATAAAGATTTACAACAACGACATATTCCAGATGTGAAGCTGACTCATGCGTTAAATTTCATAAAAAAAAAATCTCTCAGAGAAAAACTTGCTAGCTTCCTAGTAAAATCTGCGATGAAAGGTAAACTAGTGCTAGGGGCTGGTAATTAATCAACCGATTATGATCATAATAATGGAATCGGTTTATTATAGTCCAAGGGGATATTGGAGAGGTAGAGCAGCGAATAGTAAACTTGCTGATGCAGCAGGTGTCTCATGTTCTGTTGCTGCAAATTGGTTAGCACCACAGGCAATATGGCAAATCTATCTACCACCACCTAAAAAAATTCAGTACGCACATTTTGATGTCAGCGCTCCCAATGAAGTTCATCAAGCAGACATTTTGTTTTTACCACACGATACCATTAAAATTGGTAGATGTAAATCACACACATATAAATACGCATTAACTGTCGTTGACGTTGGAAGTAGATATAAAGAAGCAGAACCACTATCAACAAAGACAGTAACCAAAGTTGCATCTGCTTTCGAACGAATTTATAAACGAGGACCCTTGCGATGGCCACAACTACTACAGGTTGATCCTGGCAAAACATTTCTTGGTGCAGTATCATCTCTGATGAAAAAAACATAATGTCAAAATCAGACGAGGACACACCGCAATTCATCGTGATCAGGCAATCGTTGAACGATTTAATCGAACACTTGCTGAGCGGTTATTTGGGTATCAGTATGCGAAGGAAATAGTTCAGAAAGACAAGAGATCTCGTTAATGGATTGCGCGATTACCAGGTGTGATAGCTGCGTTAAATAATGAAATTACTCGTGCAACTTCTATGAAGCCTACCAATGCGATCACAAAGAAACATATACCAATACAACGACATGACTCTTCCTCAAAACAACCAGTACTAGGTAATGTGACTGTAAGATATTTATATGAACCTGATGAACTTGTAGGTAAAAAAAAGAGCAACGGATCCTGTTTGGAGTGTGACCACACATAAATTTCCAGCGTGGTGAGATTCACGGGTAGACCTGCAATCTACAGATTCGATTCAACTGCTCCTCAACGTGGATTTGTATGCGAACAATCACAAGTAATTCCTGAAGACACACAATTACCACCGCGTTCACTTTTGTAAACTGTCTCCTCGACGTCGATTACTCAAGACATGTCAGCATCACATTTTCGCGTGTGTGACCAAGACTACTATTAATTCTATCCACGGTAAACTGTCTTGGAGTATTATTCGAATACTGCCACAACATATTACAGTTACAGCTCGCACAATGATTATTCCGTCGTTGTTTCAGTGTCATAATAAATTCAGCGTCGAGATCAAAGTCGCGTTCATTTTTTTTTTGTCACATTGCTTATAACCAGCTAATTTTTTCCTGACGATGTCAAGGACTACATCATCGCCATCGTTATTGTATGTGATAACCCTCCGCAGCTGATTTATTCTTCTAACTCGAGATACTGCGAGATAAACTAAATTTGACCACTCGATTCTATCATCGACAGTTCAGATATTTGTATCAGAAATAGTTAATCCCTGTGGCGAGTGAATCGTTATAACGCATCCTAACGTCCACGGAGTTTTATCCATCTTCAACGCGCTCTCAGCGGCACTGATAGGAACTAAAACAATATCATTTAGTACAAGATTTTGTTTTTCATTAATTCCAGGAATTTCAACATGGATATTATGTCGTGCGTATCTGCTGGGCGATAACATAATGGTACAGGTAGATTTGAAAATCTTTCCTTGTGTAGCAGAAATAATTGTTGTTGAAGTGTATCACGAACTATCTTTCTACTTGCAACTATCAGATCAGCAGGTCTCCATAAATTCCAAAAATCAGTCATAGGAGTTTCCGGAATTACTTCACGCATTATTGCACGTTGAATTTTATCTGGCTGCAGTCTGATTAACTTTTTAAACTCTTTCAGTGGTTCATCAATAGCTCTATGATCATCAGTTATCTCCTCATAATAATCTACAAAAGTTTTTAACCACTCATGCGAAGACTGTCCAACAAAAGGTGGCGGTTGACCATGGTCATCACACATTATCACAGCAGTATTTTTCGTCAACAACCAATCAAGATATATATTTAATACTTCCAACGATACCGTACATTTTTCATCCCAGATAATAATCTTAGGAATGTATTTCTCACCCATTCGTTTAGGAGTCCATGCGTCTCCGCAAGATCTAAAGAAACTATGATAAGTTTGAGATTTTACTCTTCGTTCGTTCATTTCTCTGGCGAGTCTGTGTGGGAGTCAAAACAATCATATCTGAACAACGAATAATTCAATCACACGTGCTGTTTTACCACTTCCACCACACCCAATAAGATAAACGGTTTATGTCTAGCTACAGGATTATATACCGATGTGAACTTCGAAGATTTTGATACTTGTTTATTATTCTTGTAGTATGCCCCCCTTAATTTCAACGTCGGCAGATTCAGAATAACTAAATATACTTTCTCGTTTTATTCTCCATTTGTCCCATGATGCATAATTGCCAAAATATAATTGTTCTATAAAATGATATAAAATGAATCTGTGGCAACCCTAACCTCGGTATCATAAAATCTGTTTATCATCGATAATAAATATATCGAAACGTATGCTAACATGGAAGATCTCAAATGAGTAAGCTGCGGCGGTGACTCACCATCAAGAGAGCTCACAACTGTACCTAATTTAGTTCCGTCTGATAAACAAGCATTAATTCGACTTATAAATGTGTTTCTCTCCGTTGTATCAGCAATTATAAAATCGAGTTCGGCATCGCCCATAATTAATATTGTACAATGTCGTTTATGATCACATGAACTACCCTGAGTAAACTTACCGATTATTTTTCTGCCGAGATCTTTTGCAACTTTATTTTCATAATCAATTTCGTCGGGATTATCGGTAATTATTTCATTGGGTTTTGGTAACAAGATTTGTTTTTGTGAATGATACGATATTATCGCTTCACTTTCAACCAACGATGTTAAAATTCCACTATAAAGGATATACCGTATTAGTACTATTGGAGCCCAATATTTTTCTGAGAAATGACGTCCAAACCAAGCATAAACAATCGGATGGAGATCCCTCGTAAACGAAAACGACTCTATACAGACGAATTCGATCAAATCAAAATCCAGCTGGGGTACGTTTATCGCAAGTCTTGTCATCTCGTGTGTTGGATATCCAAATCTCTTAAAGTATTCAGAATACTCTCCGTATCCAAGAAAACTTCCAGGATAACATGCTACCATATCAACTGAGATAACATCCTTACAATCGTATTTAGTATTCCACATTCCGCAGTGTCCGTATTCGATACAACTACATTGGACATCAACAAGAAATTCCAATCGTGTCGGTTTCCATGAATTTTTCTCCTGAACAAAGTGATCAGCAACTGATGGAACGGTAAAACAATTATTCAGTAATTGTTCAGCCCTGACATCGTCAATGTATTTCAAAGCAAGATTTTTCATTTTCTCGTGGAGAGGTCGTGCAAACTGATCATAGTTCACCGATTCTGAACTCTGAAATTACCACACGGATACAGGGTCACTCTTACTGATATTTCTGATAAAATCAAATATATAATCATAATAAAATTTAACTGTTCTGTCTCGTGGAAATATTGTTACCTCGGACGTCCATGCATGTGAGTTATGATCAATAATTTCTACCGGAGCTCCTCTTGATTCATATTTCGATTTGTATAAAATCTCTCCGGTTAATGTCTTCACTCTTATTGGAAATATTAATATTTTTTTCCAGTTCAGCAACGTCGCTGAAAGACGTTACGGTATCTTTAACTGTTTCTGCCAACGTATATTTTTTTTTACGTAGCAAATCCGTTAAACCCTTTCCATGTATCGCGTTTGTGAAGTGTTCTGTTACTCGCTCAGCTACACAATTTATCCTTGATAGTTTCATCGGTTTGAGATCATCAACGCCAGGTTTATTATTTATCGGATACAACGCATAAACAACTGCATTCAAGGGATACGCTCGTTCATAATATGGTTTGTCAATACCAGTCAACGTTCCTTGCTTGGAATTGTTATTTAACGTGACAATATTTCTAGTGTGTACACAGACAGGGTCACTTTTGTCACGGATAATCCGACTGTCGTCGTCTGTCTCTACAATAAATTTCATTAGAATAAAATATATTTGATCGTTGAGATAGTTAATAATCTTCCTTCCTCGCTCGTCATTCATTGTAGCATCGACAACACTTTTGATTCTGAATGTTGACCACACATGAGCCGCACCAACGTCGCGAGATTCCTTCTTGGCTTCACAGATACGATCAGTTACATCCTCGTTCACCAAAACCAGATCTTGCATCGAAAAACTAAATTTAGGTTTCGGCAGTTTGTCAAGATCGAATCTGGCTCTAGAAGGCTTAATTGCGGATAATCTCTCAAACTCTTCCATATATAATTAAGACAAATATATATTTGGATGAAAGTATATATATATATATATATATATATATATATATATATATATATATATATATATATATATATATATATATATATATATATATATATATATATATATATATATATATATAATGATTCAAGCAAAACTTGCGTAAATGAATTCTGTGGCTACCACATGCAAAGCGTTCGGCGCGAGAATTTAGGACCAGAACCGTGATTACGATGTGGTGTTGGGGTCAGAGGAGAAACTCAATTGTGTGTGTGCAATGTGATGGTAAAAAATACAGAGAGCTTAAACGATATTATGATAAAAGAATAATACCGATGGAGTCGATTCTCCCATAAAAACCGACGAAGATTATCTAGCCAGATTTCCAAAATAATAATTTAGACAAATACTGTTATTATACAAATGGAACAAAATGAATATGTAAAACATCCCATCATTAAAAAATTATGAGGCATCTCGTGATGATGTAATTAGGCACTGTCGATTAAAAAAACCCAGTTGGTTCCGTCATTAATACCGGTTATATCACGTTTGGTGCTGGGGAAAAAGTATTTCTCACACAGATTCGTGTATGAGTGTTTTTATGGAGCTATCAAAGACGGAATGGCTGAAAACTTGATAATTCTAATTTACGAGCTGTTACACAGAGTCAGGATTGCAAATTTGGATATACTGGAGGTCAACGATGCGCAAGAGCTATTAAGTCTGTAAATTTAGAGACTGGCGAAGAAATATTTCAATCAATAAATGCAGCTGGTAAATATTTTAATATTCACCCATCTTCAGTAGAATATCTCGCATGTAATATAACCAAATCGGCAATTTCGAAGAAATTCGAACAAAAAAATCAAATTTAAATATCACATACATGAAGAGAGATAACTCCATCCTCTCTGGTGGGGTAATTAAGCTGTTGTCTCGTTTGTTAATGCGTAATATTACATTACTGCAGCGATTGATTTTTTTTTGTTGTTATATTCAGTAAGTTAATTGTCCGTGTGGTAGCTGTCAGTGGATCAGTATAATTTGTAACAAAAAAGGATATTTATAAATCTTTTGACTCTCCTGATAAATTCAGATCGTTCATAAGTTTGATGTACATTATCTTGAGTGCAAATTCCAGGTAAGTTATTTTTAAATCTTCAATGTATATATAATAGACCTGTATGTACATTCAATAGTTTGTTCGTTCGCCGCTCAGTAGGTCACGCGACATCTGTGTTTAGCTGTTTACAGTAAATCGGCGACTCCAACCGACATCCGGCAGATTTATTTTAGAAATTAAAACAAATCCACACTACAGTTTATTGATTCAGCATAGGTAACTTCATAATAATTTTTAAGACGTGTGTGAGATTTATTTTAGAAAATAAAATCAATCCACACTGCAGTTTATTTATTCAGCATAGGTAACTTCATAATAATTTCTGAAACATTTATTTGTAAGTATGAGCCCGTGGCGCAGTGGCGAATTCTCATACTCGAGGTCTAGTATTTTATATCCGTGACCGACACATTGTCGATGGAGGGCAATTATCACAGTTTTTCTAATAATAATTGGGGGCTCCGCCCCATGTACACCTCCTCACCACGTCAAACAACGTGGTGGGTACTGTTTTGCACTCTCCCCGGGGTTTGATTTGGGTGTGTGTGAGTATTTACATATAACTGGAGCCCTCAAAAATAAACAGTAGCGATGTGAGCTCTCAACCTCACTGAAGGGTATACCCCACACACCCGGACATTCAGAAAGAATGTCGCCAAAAGAAAAAATCCTCATGGGGGGTCTGTGGACCATAAAACCAAAAGAACAAAAACAAAAACTTAGGGTGTCCCATAACCGCCATAAGAAAGGCATCAATGGAAGGACCCAAGGACCTCATGATAAAGGATTTTACTGGCAATGAAGGGACCCCGTCGTCCATCATCGCTACTGTTTATTTTTTGTTATTATTCTGATATTTTTATTTTGTATTCAGAAATATTTTATTATTTTTATTTTTATTTTGATTCAGAAATATTTTTATATTCAGAAATATTTTATTATTTTTATTTTTTAGAAATATTTTTTTATTCAGAAATATTTTATTATTTTTATTTTTATATTCAGAAATATTTTTTATTCTGATTCAGAAATATTTTTATATTCAGAAATATTTTATTATTTTTATTTTTATTTTGATTCAGAAATATTTTTATATTCAGAAATATTTTATTATTTTTATTTTAATTCTGATTCAGAAATATTTCAATTGCTAACTTGGATTCTATTCCTGTGATAGATTTGATTCTACGCTGGAATTCATCGTTGATCTGTTCTATTTGGTAACTGCCCGTGGGAATACTTACAACTTGCCAATCTGGTGTTACGTCGGGTTTATTTTTATTTGCAAATGCCAGTGAATTATTTGGTTGCAGCCCACTAAATGGTTTTGATCTAATGTTTGGCCAACTATAATAAACTCGTAATTGTGCTAGCGCTATTTCTTTCGCTGGAATCGCAGTTGGAAAAAATCACGCTGAATTCAGGGATGTTTGAACTTACTGATAACATTGTGGTTTTCAACAGTGTTGTATTAGTGGCGATTTGTTGCAGTAACTCGTTTGACATTATTCTAAATCCGATGATTCTAAATCAGGATTATCACGTCTCATTAATTCTAGATCCAAGTATCGAATAGGGTCTTCTATTTTTTTTGTTAAATAATTCATTGTAAGTTTTTATTATCGCTGCGAATACCCTATTGGATATTTTACCATCACTGAGATACAACGAAATCAACGATGACAGTTTGGAGTATTCTATCATCGCCGCGTTCAGTTTTATTGTGTACTCGTGTAATTTTGCGTTTGTGCATGTAGCTATCTTCTTTGCGATGATATTAAAAAACACCAGCGATTGTTGTCGCGGATGAAACACAGATTGTTGCAACCACAGGCAATGCCATCGTTACCGCAGACAGTAATACCCCGGTTCCAGCGATGAGCGCGGACGCCGAATACAGAACTACGTCAATGACAACTACACGTCGGCGATATTTTTTTTTGCTTTTAAAATGTACTCGTCAATGACATCTTTTATTTGGGTCTGCCACCCATATACTTGACTGTACCTGTATTTGGTTAGCATCGATTGGATTTTGATTTATTATATTTTATTAAGTAATTAATTGAGGTGCTTCAGCGACAAATTCCAAACACCACGACTAAGACGCTGCGGTTAATTTTTTTATCAGATAGTTCCAGTATAAATATTTCTTCGGCATCTTTATTTAACACAACAGACAGAGTTCCAGAAAAATCATCGGTTGAATGACGCCATGGATACGTGGTAAATATCCTAAATTTTGCAGAGCTGAACACTGACAGCTTGTACACACCAGTAACTTCCGAGGTATGTTTGATAGTGTTATTTTTCTGTGACCATGTCGATGATCATGATGATACTGTGTATACCACGTTGATGATCTGCTTGTGAGGAGTTTTAATCAGATTAGTTTTTTTATAACTATATCAGGAATTCCACTGACAATATCTTTTAGTTTTGTGTTAATTTCGGAGAGTTTTACGTCAACAACCGCTGGACTTCCCAAAAACTCATTAATGGCTCTGTTTACGTTTCTACGAAAATTCAAAAACGTTTATACGTGATTAGGAAATTCAGTTCTAAATGCAATAATTCCATCGTTGATTGTAGTTAACGATGTAGTCATCGGGATGTTGCTATCGTCGACGTAGTTTTTCGTTGCAGCGTCAAAATCTGATTCTGGTGTTCTGAGATTATTAATTCCACTGTTGTTCATATCGATAAATGCACGCATCATACCACCGTTAACTGATATAAACTTAGATTCTTGATCATCGACGTATTTTTTTTTGTTGTTGCAGCGTCAGTGTCCGCGGACTGATTTCCAAGTCCGGTAATTTTGTTTCGATTCATGACAATGGTGCCAGTGAATGCATCGCCGGTTTTCTTAGCATAATTGTTGATTGAATTTCTAGAGTATTGTATTCTACCGTTTTCATCCAATATAACAACATTGTCTTTGAGCGCGTTTGTAATTCGTACAAGGATGTCTGTTAACTGGATATTACTTAATTTTAATCGTCCTTGTTTATCTTGAAAAATAACGACTTCATTACAATCTACGCATGCAAGATTTAAAAGATCATCAATTTCATTCCTGAGATGATCAAGAGTTGCATACTCAGATAAATCAACTGTTTGTTGGGTTTAGTCTTAGCTGATCTTCCGTAAATGTCTACCATTATACTTTAATACCTGTTTCAAACGTTGGACGACGATGTATTCTCGTGCACAACTTTATGAGGCGGCAATGATGATTTTGATAGAGTGTTGAGCACCGCGCGGACTTCACGGCCACATATTGACGGATCTGTTAATGCTTGTGTTGGTAACGTTGAATACCACACTGGAGTGTTTTGATTGCCGCTGACGTATTTTAAAAATTCTTTTGGTGGCGCCAACCCGTACGAGTGAAAGTAAACAATTTCCACGTGGATCAATTGCGTATGCAACCCAGTGAGTGCCTGGTCCGCTTTGCCCATGAAGATTAATAATACCGGTTTCAATCGTGTTTGGATTTAACAGCAACTGACAACGCACAAAAACACCTCTGAAATTTTTAATGTTTAATTGTTTAGTAGCATCAAGTAAATCAAAATTTGACATGGGAAATATTAAATCTTTCCGTACCAGGGGGGAGTTCCTGGAAGTCTCAGACCCTTTCCATAATTCGGAGGAGTTCCTGGAAGTCTTAGAACCTTTCCATAACTCGGAGGAGTTCCTGGAAGTCTTAATCATTTTCCCTTTTTTTTTAGATTTGTTTATTCCTTGTCCTATTGCTTTCTTTAATGCCATTCCAGCAGCAGTTCCAACAGCACCCAGCACAGCAGCTTTCGCAACAGCTGGGGCTACAGCGGCTATCAACGCTCGTATAGCTGCAAGAAGTGGAAATATGCCACCCGTCTTAGCGATGTCTTTAATGGCACCCGCAGAAAGATTAAGTCATATGCCGGTTTTTGATTGTTTGGCTTCATTGAAGTGCCTGAGTTGACGTTCTGTCAGTGATAGTTTATTCGGGCCACCTGTGATTTGTTCTTTTTTTTTAGTGATACTTTTACTCCAGTTTTCTTTTGATGCTGACTGCAGTTTTTTAATATGACCAGGAGCCAGGCTGACACTAACATGATGACGCTACATTATAATATCATGACCGATCTAATTACATGTTTTCTACGGGGGCATCAATGACTCTCATGCGGCCACCAACACCTTCAAGTAGCATTGTCTTATCGCTCAGTATAACGGCGATTGCTCTGTAATTGGCAATACCTCCTCGCGCCACACGAGCTCGAAAGTGTATATCAACGACAGATTGCCTAAATAAATCCAAGTGTTCGAGAGAAAAGTAATAGATCGGATATAACGTTGTAAAATCCAGCTGAGATATTTGTAAACCAGAATCAATATTTTGATCACGCCCCATGAATGTCATCAAACGATGATATGCACGTGTTACATGATAATTTTCAAAATTCAATAATATATCCTCGGAGGGTTCTTGATGTCCATTTTATACTCAGTGATACTTCAGTAACACCAAGTTTATCAAATATCATTATACTGTGTAATTGTGAGTTTATTCGTGCAGCATCCTGGAAAGCAACAAATAGATGTCGCGGCGCAGAAACACCTTACTGTGATGCTATTTGCCAAGTGAATAACCCATCAATGTCATTTTGAACACTATCTGTGGTCATCGTTAACCATGATAATGTTGATTTACCGCCCTGATTCATGAAAGAAAGTAACCGTTATTCTTCAGTGAGTGATGGAATTATTGTTGGCATCCACAACAAAAGTTTTGTCAGCGCTACTTTACCTGTATCACCGAGAGGTCGCCAGATTGCATCATCGTCGGTAGCCTTTCTTACAAGTACAACTGTCTGTTTGGCTCCAAAAAATAACCTTTCTGACATTTCTGCAAAACCCAAAGATATGTGACAGTGGAATTGCACATGAAAACCTTCTACTGTCATCTTTCAGCATTGATCGTCGTGCTGCGAATCCTAAGTTGAAATCTGGATTAGCACCATGAATCACCGGCCACACATCAGCGTCAGCGTTGTCGGCATTGTTTCTTGGTCGTCTTATATTATACTGCCTGTTGTTAGGATGGTCAAAAGTGTCCTTGGCAAACATCATTGACGGCCCAGCTGATCTTGAGTAATCATCGGAATATCTTGCAAGGCCAAGTATCGTCGTGGCAACGTCTACATCTCTATGAATTGATTCAATATTTCTTCCATCGATTATATACATAGCACTGTCGAACAACGCCATAATACCATTATTAACAAAGAAAACTCTAACTTCAGCGGCATAATTAGTATCATCTGTTTTTAAAACTTCACCTTCTACTTCAATAAATGTTTCAGCGGGTAAGAAATATCTTCTTGTATCCTGAACTTGTAATTCGATTCTTTCACGCTGATTTGGCTGTCGTGCGTCATAAGAATAATATTGATAATCACGTATCGATTCATCTTTGAGAAGTGGTGCGTCCATGTCAAGTGCCGGATTAGATACACGTTTGAACATCTTTATTATTATTGTGTTTTTCTAACACGAAGACCACTTCCTGCGATCAGACTAGCAGTTATATATTCTTCTTTTTCTGACATGGGTACACTAGCCAACTCTGCTAGTTTTTGATTTTCAGCTTGATTTATTAGTTTAGTAACATTTGCAGACATAACCTCAGTGCTGGGCAATTTTACTGGTTGCGACTTTCGTGCTAGTCTATCGCTGACAAATAGAGGCTGCCTCGTTGATGATTTGATTTCGGGGAATTATTGCCGGCGTGTTCCCCCCGCCAAAAAAAAGAGAACTTCAAGTCTGTCTACGTCGGCGACAACGTTGTCCGGGCAAGTAATAAAGCCACTTCCTCGAACACTGATGCCACTTCCAGTTGCGCCTGTGGTGAATTTTGTTTTTTCTTGTTCTAATCTTTTTCTTTGTTCTTGCAGATCTTCCAGTTCTGTTTTGAAAGGTAGTGATGATTTATTTATTTCTTCTCGTTCTTCTGTTGTTGTTTATTGCAACATTAATCGGTGTTGTTTTCCTAAATGATTTTGTAGTTCTTGTTCTCGGTCTTCTGTTTCTCGTATTTGTTTTTCTATTGTATTCGTTCTCGTTTCAATCATTCTTGTTCTTGTTCTCGTTTCAATCGTTCTAGTACATTTTTCCTCGTTTTCGTTGTTTTCGTCGTTCTTGTTCTTGTTCTATTTCCTGTTGTTCTCGTTCTAGTTTTTCTAGTTCCAGTTGTTCTCGTTCTCGTTCCAGCAGTGATTGGTAATCTTGTTCTTGTATTTCTTGAGGTTCTTCTGGACTAGTTGTTTTTTTGTTCTACTTGTTGTTTAAATTTATCAAAATTTTCTTCGCCTTGTTTGATAGGCACAATATTATTAGCAATACGATATACACTTGAAACCCAATTATCACGTCGTATATTTTTAAAATATTCGGGTTTTACATATTTTTCTTTTTCATTGAATCCATATTTGGCGATATCTATTAATTTGGTTTGGATCCTTGATGGCGGCAATACCTTCAAGGGTAAATTTGTCCATGAGATTAGTTAAAAGTGTTGATGACGGTTTTGGTATTGGTTGTTCTGGTTTTATTATTTGTTTTGGTGGCCGTCGTTGTTGCTGTTGTATTTTCCGTAACTCACCATAATAGTAATTTATTGATTCCCTGAATGTCATCCATATTGGGTCGTTGCTTCGAACCTGATTAACATTATAATATTAACGATCTATACCAATTATCACGACTTATAGGTTTTTTTTTAACATACTCGGGTTTTCAAAATCTACCTCGGTTTTCAAAACCTGATATGGCAAGCGCGGACAACTCACCTACATGTTTAACTCTTTTTATTAATTCGATGCCAGATTAAGAAAATTTATTAATTATTTCAGCTTTTTCTTGCTTTGGTTGTATTTCAGCGCGAGCTTCAGGTTTTTCTCGGGTTGGCTGAGCAGCAGCTATTTCGCCTGGAAGTTCTCGTAAAATCGTTTTTGTTTTCTTGGTTCGCTCTGCTATTATTCCAGTTGCTGCCGCGGTTTTCTCTAACATGGGAAGAAGACCTTTAGTAGCCTCTGTAATCGGTTTAAATAGTTGTTCTGCACCTTCTGCAAATTCCACTTGGGATTCATGGCGCGCTTGCAGTTACTGCTTGACAGAATCATGCACAGGTAGATATCTTTTAATTGCCTCTAGTTTTTCTCGAGCTAGTTTAGCTGTGTGAGATTCCATTATTAATATATTAATGATTTAATTGCAGCAGCAGCGAGGGTGACGACTGCGAGTAAGTGTTCGGCGAGTAAATAAATACGCTACAAAAAACTCAAAACACACGTGTCAAAAAATAAAATAACAAAATGAGCTAACCAAATTAGAGGAATCTCGATCGGTTAGAGGTTTCGGTTTGGAGTTACTGAACTCGTGTTTTGAGTTTTTGTAGGAACCTTAAATTTTCAAACAAATACAATTGAGCCTAGTCTGTTCACCTTCTCTGCTGCTTCCTACGCATATTGATATCCAAACAATTGCTCAGCAAGTGTTCGATTAAATAGCTCAACAATTGCCTGATCACGATGAATTGCGGTGTGTCCTCGTCTGATTTTGACATTATGTTGTTTCATCATTGACGTTACTGCACCAAGAAATTTTTCGCCAGGATCAACCTGTAGCAACTGTGGCCATCGTTGTCCACCACATTCATAAATTCGTACAAACACAGATGCAACTCCAGCTGCTGTCTTTGTTGATAGTGGTTCTGCTTCTTTAATACTACTTGCAATGTCAACCACAGTGAACGCGAATATTTATGTGCGTGATTGACGTCTACTGGTTTTAATAGTATCGTGTGATAAAAATAAAATATCTGCTTGATGAACTTCATTTGGAGTGCTGACATCAAAATGTACGTGCTGAATTTTTTTAGGTCGTGGTAGATAAATTTACCATATTGCCTGTCGTGTTAACCAATCTGTGGCAACAGAACATGCGACACCTGTTGCATCAGCAAATTTGCTAATCGCTGCTCTACCCATCCAATATCCTCTTGGGCTATAATAAACCGATTCCATTGTATTATAATAATTAGCTGACTAATTACTGGCCCCTAGCACTAGTTTACCTTTCATCGCAGATCTTACCAGCCAATTAGCAAGTGACTCTCGGATATCAAGTCGGGTTCCAGGACCACAATAATTATATCCAGAAGATGTTTTTCTCCTGGGTATTAGCCCATGGAGCCCCTGGTAATTTTTCCAGTGAAGCAGCAACATCTCAACCTGTATTCATACAAGACGAAATAAATCTGCAGTTGACTGTACCACATTTTATACACTTGCCTGTAAGTGCACGCTTTTTATTTTTCTTATTACTGCTGTTAATCCACTGGTGGAAGTGGATGCTCTGCATCAAACACAATATAAATTCATATAATTATTATACTTATACAATATGGATAGCATTGATTTTTCAGCAACACGAAAGCAGGAGCCAGTCAAGCATCATCTAGCGCTACCAAATTCTATCAGAGCAATTATCATAGGTCCATCTGGATCTGGTAAGATGCAATTGTTACTTAATCTGATAATGAGATGGATCAAGTGGGACAAGTTGTATTTAGTGGCACCATCTGTAGATGATCAGTGATGCTATAACGTGCTTAAAGATTTTAATGAAAATGCAAAATTGCTGGAGGACAGTAATGATATTATTGATTTTATCACTGACATCAGCAATGTGCTGTTGGTAGATGATCTTGATGGATCTATTAAAAATCTTGTAGTATACGATGATGTGATGCTGAACAAACAATCAAATCCAGCTCGGATATTTTCCAGAGGCAGACACAAAAACATTGATATTATATATGTTACTCAGTGATATTGTTCCATGAGTACATATGAAATTTGTAACAAATGCCCATAATTTGATATATGATGGGTCTCAGGTATAGATGACTACAAGCATTCAATAAAACTGGACATCTCGTATGTGATGAGATTTGTGTTTGTTAAATACATATTTCATGACTTCATGCAAAAACATAAAAGTTCATGAATTAATAAATGTATTAAAATACTAAACAATTTCCATAATGACATGGAATTATTACCAGGTAATCAAGATATGCGTACATAACATGGTCATAAAATTTTATTTGTCTATCTGCTGCAGTTTTGCTAATTCACAAATTGCTGCAATGACATTAACATCTAATCTGGTCACACACACACCATATATATATATATATATATAGACACACACACACAAATACCAAATTTTGTCTGCCTTCCTCAAGAGTTTCATGCTGAACTGTGCTAATCAAGTTGTTATTAACATAAATCTGTCCAAGAAAAGTTCACGAATGTGACGGAAAAATTAAAAAATTCCTATGGTAAGCTGAAAATCTCATCAGATCACATATCAATGTAAACATCACGTTTAGCTCAAGTTGTTGTTACATAACAGTATTGTTATTTTGGAACAATATGTATGTACTTTAGTATGGTTTACTACACATAACATATCACACTGCAAGCATGAGCTGTAAAATTTTAGAAAACATTAGCCAGACTAATTTTGTTTGTGTTTGTTAAGAGGAGTCTTTACTTTTTAAGTGGTCATGGTTACAAAGGGTTAAATAAGGCCAATGGTGTTTATCTGGCTCTGCAATGATGTCATTCATAAGCAATGTTAAAATGCATATTTTGCCAAGAAATTGTGGTTGCTGGTTGTATTCTGCAGGTAGACACTCATGACAGTATGTTTACATAATAACATTGATCCATGCATAATGATTGTGCTCATAAATGAAAGGCGGTTGCTCATAGCAGAGTTTGCTCAAGACAGGTTTTACTGTACTTGTAAAGGAAACAGGCAAAAAGATTCCTTAAGTCCATGGTAGTTGCTCACAGAACAAGTATTCCAAAACTTTCATCATGGGAAAATTATTCAAGTGAAATTTCCAACAACTTACAGTACTTATAAAGGTAATGTAAAAAATGTATGGTTTCTCAACTTTTAAAAGATCCCAACATATATGTTAAATACAGCACACACACACTGCTCCAGTGGCATAAGTGGTTAGAACGTCTGCCTTGGCTGTGAGTTCGAACCCAGCCAAGTCATATCAAAGACTTTATATAAAAATGGTACTAGCAGCTGCCTCACCTGGTGCTCAGCATTAATAGGTTAGTGTTAGGACTGGTTGGCCTGGTGTCAGGATAATGTGACTGGGTGGGACATCATGCTGCATGTCTGTGGTGTGATGCCTCATTGCTAGACAACACTATAAACTGCCATACTGCAGACATTGTAGTGACATGACAAATTGTTAAAGCTACATTAAAAACCCAAAACACACACACGCACACTCACCCCTTTAAAATGAAGTCATGAACAATATTATTACATTACAATTATCAAATGATAAGTGTAATTTTTCAGTACAAGATGCAGCAATCATATCTGAATAAAATTAAAATGTTCATTTTTCATTATAGGATTAAATGATCATGGTTTGGTATTTATCGATGTGTAAATTTTACCTAATCACTCATAAAGTAAATAAAGTCTTGATGATCGTTTAATCCTTATAATTCCAATTTACTTCCTTTCTTACATTAGGTCAGCAGATTTAATCAACAAAATATTCACTTTTATGTACCTCGAAGTTTTCTTTCATTAGCATCTTAACTGCGATAGAATACATAGCCCTATCTTCGCTAGCCAAGATTCATCAATTTTTTATACAGTGATACAGGGTAGAATGTGACAGTGGGTCATGCCAGTGATATATTGTTATGATTATTATTTTAATGTATAAAAAACAGTTGTTGTGGTTAAACCAGGAATATTCCTTTTTTTTTTCAAAAATTACGCTTGTGTATGGCACATGTTGTTATAGCAACCTCGTTGTTTCTTTCTACTCATTTTGATCTTTCAAAAGCAAAATAGTGTCCATTTTTAGTGAGATTCCCTTGGTTTACATGACCCTGCTGTAACATGTTGTCGAGGTGAAATGCAATAATTTCCAAAGACTGGCTTCTAAAGCCTGCCATATGCCTTCTTCGGCAAAAGGGGTGGGTGTTGGAGTGCAGGAAGGTCTGTTCAATTACATTGTTTTAACTTCTAATGGTCAATTTTGATCTGTGGCTTGTCATTTTTTATTGGAAATCACAGGAGTGGGTGGGTGGGAGCTTGTTCTTGTTGTTATTAGGGTGTAAAGTGTTGATACAGATAAAACTTCACATCAAATGATCTGGACACAGGGATCCAAAAGTAGTCCGCAGAATTTATTGATGTGTAAAAAATTCCAGATCAGTATCACGTGACCGTTTACATCCAATCAAAATTTATAAAACACAGTCAATTCATAAAAATTGGAATTATTATGAAATAGTAAATAAGCCAGAATTCCAGCTGACAGTACTTACTAAGATGATAAACTGACCTGCACTACATTACAAAATAAAAAAACTGACCAGAACTATATTACAAAATAAACTGACCAGTATTACAACACAAAATAACTGACCAGTACTACATTACAAAACAACAAACTCACCAACAATATATTAAAAAATTTGTACTTTCTAGACATAAACTCTCTAACAAGCAATGACATGCTACTATCTAAATAGGAAGTACAGTGTTCACAATGTCCATGTATTGTATAGGAAGTACAGTGTTCACAATGTCCATGTATTGTATAGGAAGTACAGTGTTCACAATGTCCATGCATTGTATAGGAAGTACAGTGTTCACAATGTCCATGCATTGTATAGGAAGTACAGTGTTCACAATGTCCATGTATTGTATAGGAAGTACAGTGTTCACAATGTCCATGTATTGTAATTATGTTTTTCTTTTCATGGGAATTAGATCTAATTTAAGCTGCCCAAATGAGTAAACAGGTTTGGACCTTGCTTAGAACTGTACAAATTGTTCACCAGTACTGTAACACATATGGTATTATCATTCACATTACTATAACACCCATAAGGTCAATAATAGACAAATTGTGTGTATTTATTGCATGTTCACTGACACAGTGAACACAAATACTATATAAAACTACAGCACCCACAAGGTCAATAATAGACAAATTGTGTGTGTTTACTGCATGTTCATTGATTTAGTGAACACACATACTACCATATGTACTTGCTTATAAGTCAAGTCAAACTGCAAACAACAAATATCCTGATTTGCTGTAGCATAATGCAAATGCAGATCAGCGTCTATGCCATATGTTCTACTGATAACTCCTAGCAAACTGTACAGACCCAGGTCTGCTGGTGCATTATGTGATGGCAGGGTTTGTGCAGTTTGCAGTTGGACTCATAAGCAGGTACATATAGTATATATAATTTAAGTGTTCATACATAGAATTTTTTTGTCCTGTAACATCACATAAACACAAATAATTATAATAATGGCTTAGCACTAAATAAACATAGACACTAAATAAACATAGACACTAAATAAACATAGAAAGCTTGTTATCCTTCATTGTAGTGAAGAGTACTTTAGCTTTTTAGTAATTATATACAAAATGAATCTTTTATAAGGGTATAAAAACAACTCAGAGTTTGAAGGCATGATAAGATTTTACAAACAGAAACAGAGGTCACTTATGACACAATGAAGATAACAGAATATAACAGAGATGTAAATAATTATATTCGCCAAATAAAAGGGACATTATTTGACAAGAATTTAAAGTAAAACATGAATGTCATGGTCTCATGTCAAGCACACAATCAAAACATTGCTGTAAAAACATGTGACCTGACCCTAAAGTCAAAAAGTAGAGCAAGCAAAATTCAATGGCTTTAGGAACTATCAGCAAGATTTTCAGATCAGGCAGAACAATGTGTCCAACCATTTAAGTGACTTAGTGAACATTTACAGTGGCGTGGCTAATGGTGTATAACATAAGCAGTGATTCATCTGGCTGAAGATACTGACAAGACTGCCACACCAGGGAGAACATGGCGACCATTTAACTGATTTGTCAACTGAGCATCGATATTTACAGTGGGTTAGCTAGTGGTGTATATGACATGCAAACAGGGCATAATGCAAAGATTGAATTTATTTATTCTCTATTAACTAACCAGTGCTTGGATCATATATACGTGCATATTTGTGGGGAAACCTTGCAAGTGAACAAAGATTTTTACACCAAAATAGATAAATACCCTACATTCTGATGCATAAGAGGTGGGCAGAAAAATAATGAAGCAGTATCAAATACAGAGATAAAATTTTTATTCTCTGTCAAAATTAATAAAGAAATGTGCTAATTGAGGAAATATTTATTAAGTTTTCTTTGTCAAATTTTGAGGATGTAGATTGAAATCTGTTATTAATTGTAAACTTTCTCAACATTCTTTATCACTGCTATTATGAATTCATAATTCTTTTTACCTACCAAGATATGAAGCTGTAATGCCATTTGTTTGTAAGCACTATGAGTTCCAGATGTAAACAATGACTGGCATCCTATGATGCATCAGAAGTCTTCTAATATGTGGCAGCATATGCCAAAGTATGTGGCAACACATGCCAAATGCATAAAATTAGCAATTACACCCCAAGTGTATTGTTCCTGATACTCAAATAATTATATCCTTAGTGTACTGTTCATCATACTTAAAAGTTACATCTTAGTGTATTGTTTCTAATAATTAAATAATTATTGCATTACTGTATTATTCCTGACACTTACATAAATATATCATAGTGTATTATTCCTGACACTTACATAAATATATCACAGTGTATTGTTCCTCATACTTATATAATTACATCCTTAGTGTACTGTTCCTTATACTTATATAATTACATCCTTATTGTACTATTCCTCATACTCATATAATTACATCCTTAGTGTATTGTTCCTCATGCTTATATAAATACATCCTTAGTGTATTGTTTCTCACCTATATAATTACATCCTTAGTGTATTGTTCCTGATATTTATATAATTACATCCTTATTGTACTGTTCCTCATACTTATATAATTACATCCTTAGTGTATTGTTCCTCATGCTTATATAAATACATCCTTAGTGTCTTGTTCCTCACACTTATATAGTTACATCCTTAGTGTATTGTTTCTCACCTATATAATTACATCCTTAGTGTATTGTTCCTCATATTTATATAATTACATCCTTAGTGTACTGTTCCTCATACTTATATAAATACATCCTTAGTGTGTTGTTCCTGGTACTGACATAAATATATCATCAGTGTATTATTCATGATACTTATATAATTACTTCCTAAGTCTACAAATGATCTGATTATAAGAGGTGAAAATATACTTCTTGTGTTAACTGTGACGTTTGGTTACACAAATACTCTTGGTTTTCTTTGAGATGTTTGTACTCTTTTGCATTGGAGAAGGTAATTTTCTGAAGTATACCAATAAAGTCATGATAAATGAAACCAAAATTATAATACACCTCTCCCTCAATGACTCACACACACTGGGGTCCAAAAACATAGACCACACTGTAAGTGAGGGTGCGAGTAACCAAGGGACCTCCATAACAATATGGAATGATGGCATCCTTGCTGGACATAGAGAAGATTGCCAGTGGGGTGGAGTGAACTGGTCTGTTTAATGGAAGAATACTCGTTTTAAAATAGCGTTGGGAATAACTGTCAATAAAGCACTTTTCATAATAAAGTTGTTCATTTTTGTGTAAAAATGACCTTTATTTTCAAGATACAAAACCGCTGGACAGATTGTTAATTCCAACTGGTTTCAACAACCTTCACATGTACACGAAAACATTGTGTATTACATCACTGCTTTATGTTGTTGAGTAGTCTGGTTTCCTGCGCCTCATGCTCCCTGCTTTGTTCTCTACTACAGTGGAATGCAACTCAGGAGTATATGAAGTAGGGAACCAGACTTATTATTGATTCAAATTCACAATCAAACAAGTATTAGTAAAATACTGATGCCATGATTTTATTGCAAGTAATAATGAAACTTCCTCTCATCCTTGATGAAATCTCCGAGTGCCAATTCAGAAATACAAGTTAACCACAAACTCTGAAACTAGCGTCTCATTAAAATGTATCTGTGAGACAACATTTTATTTCATCAAGTATTTATTTCACTTGGTTGTCTTGCTATCTTTGATAAAATTTTTGAATGAGTATGCTAATTTAAGGTAGTTTAATTACTTTATATTAACAAAAGAAATTATAACCGTGTTTGATTGATCAGTTGAAATGAGTTGACCTGACACTTGATCTGGGCTGCAAACTCTTGTGCAGGAAGGATTTGTATGCCTTTTAGCTTTTCATTTATTTTACCTCCTTTATTTGACACAAAAGATGTAATTAACATGGTAATACAAGGAGGTCAGCTTTTATTTCAGAGCAGCAATCCAACAAATACTTATGCAAATCAGGTATCAAAACACCATCCACACTTAACTAGGTTCTCACAGAAATGCTTGCTGATGTAGCTGTTATGGTTGTTTGGCATATTTCACATTTGAATACAACAGTGCACATTATATTTATGATGGTTACACTTAAACTGAACTAAAAGATAGAACTAAAACATGAATTTCACTTGATGAAAACACTTATTTAATAGGTATTTATTTATTAAAGTGCTGCATCAAGTATAACTTAGTGACATTTTCATTGATCAAAATTTCATTGAATTCTGTTATTTACGGTGTACTAATAATGTTGTTTGGAAAGAAATTTTAACAAAATACATGACTTCTTATTAAAAGTTAATAATTTCATAATACTGATTAATATTTCCAGGTCATATCAACCATTTTCGATGATAAATAGAGCCATATATTAAGGCTTCAGTTTGCAATTTTGACTGAAATCTTCTTCATGCTCAACAATAGGAGGGGTCAATATTTGGTACCTTAAAGTTAAAAGAAATGGGATCCATGACTGACCCCACATATTACATGGGTTCGTGAGTTACCAGGGCATGAGTTATCAAGGGAGTGGTGTATATCACTAAAGCCACAATCAAAGGAAACTAGAAGAAGCATTATAGCTTATTTACTATGACAAATGTCATACATGTATGCTACCTCCAACATATTTTAAGTTTATAGAGAACTTTAAACCATGTCAACATATATATTTTATACTACAAAGCCTCTTTCAGGACTAGAACAATGTAAAATATGTGTTTTTTAATCTGCACATTGCATCACATCCCAACTGGCCTTCTGAATTGTTTAAATACTGTTAGAGTATACTGAAAGTTTGCAATTTGTTTCTGCAAGCTTGGAAATATTAACTTGATAACCTATGACATCAGGTCTGTGCATTTCCATAGGTCCCACTGAGTGGTTTGAACAACTTGGTAACCTATGACATCAGGTCTGCACATTTCCATAGGTCCCACTGGGTGGTCTGTACAACTTTGGAAAATACAGAAGCTGCAGGCTGTTGAAGGCATATTTCCTAACACCAATATTCTTGTAGGTATTTTCTCTCCTCACACCCTCACTACAACAGAAAGCATTGTTCAAAAGATTAATATATCAGGATACAATAAATTTAAATAAAACAATGTCATGAAGTGACTAGGGTTCCATGGATCTAGTATTATATTATACCTTTTTTCAGCCTACAGCCAACTAGCCGCAATCTATTTGAAGGTTATTAAAGATGAAGAGGTGAAGTCCCCTTTTTATAAGGAGTGTGTGTGTGTGTGTGTGTGTGTATATATATATATATATATATATATATATATATATATATATATATATATATATATAGACATACACAATGACACACACACACTGACTCTTAAGGTAGGGTTATGAACAGTTTCAGAATTAATCAGTGGCAACTTCCAAAGGAACAGTGAGAAACCCAAGGGTCAATGCTGGCTGCACAAATGACTTGGTGTTTCATGTTTAGAAATCTGTTTATATGTTTCTAGGGTGGGGATCATAATGGTTTCCAAAGAATGACCTTTTGGCTAGGGTTTTATATATATGTTTTGAACCTGGGATCAATCACATGGGGATAGGGAGAGACCCTGATGCCAATGCTGGTTGAATAAATGACTTAGCCTTTCCACTCCGAGGAAGTTTAAATATAATAGTGGTTCTCTCAACTGTCTGGAAGTTAAACTCAAGGTCTGGACCTCAGAGGGTAAGTATAAGCTGGGGTAAGTACAGACAAAAGGACATGAACCAGAATTATATGATATTTTTTTAGGTCATTTTATTTCTCTGAGAATACTTACCAAAGAATGTTAGAAAATAAAGTTTGCTACCTCTAAAATCCAGCCCTCCAAGAAAGACACAAAATGTTGTCTTTCCCCTGCCAATATCTTTCAAAGGGATGAAAATTGTTTACATTTCTTTTCTACCTCCCATTTCCACCATAGGGTGGATACACATAACCTTGAGTGAAATACCAACAAGGATGCTCACATTATAGGGAGAAGTGGAAGGGATTAACTGTAATGTGATCTGACTAGTATTCTCAAAGAAGCATAATTTACAAAGAAATTTTGTTTTCTCCACTGAGTATGTTCACTTATCACAACATAATGTGAACCTATAAGGTAGTGGCAGGAGGAAATGAACAAGCAGGCAACCATTACCATTGGTATCCTTTGAGGGAATTATGACTTGAGTCCCTATATGATGGATAGCTGCTCCCTTAACATGAAGGCAACACAAGCAACAATGGTGTAATAAGTAACATTGATACATGGGTAATGAAAAATTAATTACATTATTTTATTAAGAAAAAATTTGGGTGAATCCAGTAAATGTGCTAAACCAGTGAGGCAGTTTTATTGATGTTGAATGGGTCTAGTAGTTATCAGACTGACAGCCCTGGACCCCAAATATTTGCATTGCTCAAGAAGGTTGACTGTGCATGCCTGCCAATAGTTTCAATAATGTCTCAGAGCAAAAGAGCATGAAATTTGCTCATTCTGCATGCCAGTGGTAGGGCTATCCAAACCATGCTTTGTATGAGAGCAGCATAAACTTGGGCATGGTTATTATTTATTGAGCCTGCTGAGATCTATCTAATCTGGGTTTACTCACTGATTTTGTCCAAAGATGACTAGAGATTTAGTTGATTTTCTTCAATCAGGTGGAAATGAAAGGAGGGGAGCTCATCCTCATCCTCAATGTCTTCAGAGGCCTTGATCTTGTAGGCCTGGTTCACAGACAGTGGCAATGGTTAATCAGATGATAACAAGATCCAGTAAAATTTCCACAGTGCTGCTTCAAAGCTAAACTCTGTCAGTTCCATTGTCAGATTGAAATAAAGAACAGGCTGAGATAATCTCTGCAATCTGTGCAGGCTATCTTCATCTGGCAATGCTTCCATTTACGCATTTAACATATCCATTGTCATGGAAGTAGTGCTATCATCCCAGACATAACATGTTATTCCTTTACCTGATATGCCAATGAGATCAGGTGCACCTGCACTGGCAATCAGGCAAATGACAACATATGTGTTGTTGGGACTGATGGCTAGATGGAAGGCTGAAGCATAATCTTGATGGTCAACTGGATAGATGGCCAGACAGTGAAATGGAAGCATTGATTATGCTCGTTGTTTTGATTACTTTCGTAGCAGGGCAACTGGCTGGCATGTGGCATGGCCTACTGATGCCAATGACATCCAGTCCCTACTTGGTATGTATGGCTGGCCAGATAGCTGGACTGATTGATCTGCATCCAGAAATGAGGCTGACACTAATGAAAGCTTAAAGAAGATGTTGGTGAGGTCAGAGTCATACCCCATGTATAGCAGCAGAGAGGGTGAACAGACCACTTGCTTGGAATGTTAATTATTAAAACAAAATTTGTCTCAGTAGTCAACGTTTGGTCTAAACATAACCCAAAAGGTTACTTTTTTTTTGGTCAATTAGAGAACATGTTTACTTTTTAGGCAAACCTACTTTTGGTCGCACCCTCTATGCCGCTGTAGTGTCAACCAAAAATTTTATCGAGACCTATACGATACCTTGACCTAGGATCATGCAAATTTATCATTATAAATCCAAACAGGATAACCTGAGCTTGTGCAAAGAAGTTTTTAAATTCAATCATGTCCATGTCCCTTGAACACCAAGTTTGATGAATGTTTCGTAACGTATGTGTATCGACTCCATTAAACACAACTAAAATGTTAGTTATCTCTGATTACTTTTGGAATTTGTACATATCGCTGGGTAACATAAATTACATCCGTGTTTTTATGTCCGTCTCGAGAAAATATTCTAGCTGGATTTGATTGTTTGTCCAGCATCACATCATCGTATACTACGAGATTATTAATACGTCCATCAAGATCATCTACAGATGGAGCTTCATCAATATCAGTGATAAAATCAACAACACCATTGTTGTCTTCATACAATGACGCTGCGTTTTCATTAAAATCCTTAAGTACTTCATAACATTGTTCATCATCTACGGATGGTGCCACCAAATACTACTTATCCCATTTCATCCATCTCATTATCAGATTAAGCAACAATTGTGATTTACCACTTCCAGATGGTCCAATTATTATCATCCTTATAGAATTTGGTAACACAGGATGATGCTTTACTGGCTCACGTGTTCGTGTTGCAGAGAAGTCAATTATATCCATAATAATTTATATCATGGATCTATACTGTGTTTGATGTAGAGTACCCACGCCAACTAGTGGATTAACTACAGTGACAACTAAAAATAAAAAACGTGCTCTTACAGGTAAATGTGAGTGATGTGGCACAAAAAAATTTAGATTTATTTTGTCAAAAACAGAAACCGGCGGTGATATTGCTACGGCGCTATATAAATTACCAGGAACTCCTTGGGCCAAGTACCCTGGTGAGAAACATCTGCCTGGCTATAATTACTGTGGTCCTGGAACTCGTCTCGATAACCAAAACCAACCAAAACCTGGAGAGTATCCAATAAACGCAATTGATCAAGCGTGTCACATTCATGATGTTACGTATAAAAGTAAAGATTTGCAACAATGGCACCTCGCAGAGGTGAAATTCATTCATGTGTTAAATTCTATACCTGATAAATCTTTCAGAGAAAAACTTGCTAGCTTTCTAGTAAAATCTGCGATGAAAGGTAAACTAATGCTAGGGGCTGGTAATTAATCAACTGATTATTATCATAATAATGGAATCTGTTTATTATAGTCCAAGAGGCTATTGGAGAGGTAAAGCTTGCTGAAGCAGCAAAAGTCTCACGTGTTGTTGCTGCAAATTGGTTAGCATGACAGGCAATATTGCAAATCTATCTACATCCACCTAAGAAAATTCAGTACGCACATTTTGATGTCAGTGTTCCCAATGAAGTTCATCAAGCAGATATTTTGTTTTTACCGCACGATACTATTATAATTGGTAGACGTCGATCACGCACATACAAATACGCGTTAACTGTCGCTGCAAGTAGGTGTAAAGAAGCAGAACCACTATCAACTAAAACAGCAACTGAAGTTGCATCTGCGTTTGAATGAATTTATCAACGAGGACCCTTGCGATGGACACAACTATTACAGGTTGATCCTGGCAAAGAATTTCTTGGTGCAATATCATTGTTGATGAGGCAACATAATGTCAAATTCAGACGAGGACATACAGCAATTCATCACGATCAGGCAATTGTTGAACAATTTAATCAAACGCTTGCTGAAAGATTATTTTGATATCAGTATGCGAAGGAAATAATTCAGGCAGATACGAGATCTCGCGAATGGGTTGCAAGACTACCAAGCGTGATATCTGTGTTAAATAATGAAATTACTCGTGCAACTGCCATGAAACCCACCGTCGCGATTACAAAAATATATATATACCAATACAATGACATGACTCTTCCTCTCAACCAGTACTAGGTAATGTAACTATAAGATATTTATATGAGCCCAGTGAACTAGAAGGGGGTAGAAAAAGAGCAACTGATCCTATCTGGAGTGTGACCACACATAAAATTTCTAGCGTGGTTAGATCCACAGGCAGACCTACAATCCACAGACTAGATTCAACTGCTCCTCAATGTGGATTTGTACATGAACAATTACAAGTAATTCCTGAAGACAAACAATAACCACTGCGTTCACTTCTGTAAACTGGCAGCATGGCGTCCAGCGCCCCAATGTCGATTACATTCAAGACAGGTCAGCATCACATTTTCACGTGTGTGACCAAAACTACTATTAATTCTATCAACGGTAAACTGTCTTGGATTATTATTCAAATACTGCCATAACATATTACAGTTACAACTTGTACAGTGATTATTCTGTCGTTGTTTCAGTGTCATGATAAATTCAACGTTGAGATAAAAATCGCAGTAATTTTTTTGTGTCAGATTGTCAATACCCAGATAATTTTTTCTTGACAACTTCATCCTTGACATTGTCAGTGACTACATCATCAGTGATTTCTTTGGTTATTAAGCAATCCATAATAATCCTATGCAGTTGAGATATTCTTCTGACTTGAGACACTGTGAGATAAACTAAATTTGACCATTCGATCCGATCATCAATAATCCAAATATTTGTGTCAGCGATAGTTAATCCTTGTGAGGAATGAATCGTTATAGTGTATCCTGATGTCCATGGAGTTTTACTCATGCTCAACGCGCTCATAACAGCACTGACAGGAACTTAAACGATATCATTAAGTACAAGTTTTTGTTTATCATTAGTTCCTGGAATTTCAACTTCAATATTCTGCAGTCGAGTATCTGCTGGTCGATAACACAGTGGTACAGGTAGATTTGAAAATCTTTCCTTGTGCCACAGGAATAATTTCTCTTGCAGTGTATCTCTATCTTTCTACTTGCAACTATCAAATCATTTGGTCTCCACAAATTCCAAAAATCATTCATCATAGTTTCTGGAATTACTCCACGCATTATTTCGCACTGTATTCTATCTGGCTGCAGTCTATTTAACTTTTTAAATTCTTTCAGTGGTCCATCAATATCTCTATGATCATCAGTCATTTTTTCGTAATAATCCACAAACGTTTTTAACCATTCGTGTGGAGACTGTCCAACAAAGGGTAGTGGTTGACCATGATCGCCACACATTATCACAGCAGTATTCTTCAATAACAGTCAATCAAGAAACATTTTTAATACTTCCAATGAAACCATACAAATTTAATCCAGATAATAATCTTGAGAATATATTTCTCACCCATCCGCGATGGAGTCCATGCGTCTCCACATCATCTAAAGAAACTATGATACGCTTGAGATTTCACTTGCCATTCGGTCATTTCTTTGGCGAGTCTGTGTGTGGGTGTTAGCACAATCATATCTGTGTTCTTGAATAATTCAATCATGCGTGTTGTTTTACCAGAACCACCACACCCGTTAAGATAAACGGTTTTATGTCTGGCTACAGGATCATATATAGATGGCGCTGTCCATGCTGGTATTTGATTGTTATTCTTGTAATATTTTTCCATAATTTCAAGATCGGCAGATTCAGAATAACTAAATATGTTTTCGCGTTTTATTCTCCATATCTCCATTCACCAGTGCCAAGTAATTTATGTAGCAAATCCAAATATCTTTTATTTATATAAAATGAATCCGTAGCAACTCTAACCACGGTATCAACAAGTCTGTTTATCATCGATAATAAGTTTATTGAAACGTACGGGAGCATCGAAGATCTTAAATGAGTAAACTGCGGTGACTCACCATCAATATAACTCACAACTGTACCTAATTTAGTTCCGTCAGACAGATAAACATCATTTCGGCTTATAAACATATTTCTCTCCGTTGTATCGGCAATTATGAAATCTAGTTCTGCATCGTCCATGATTAACCTAGTGCACGTTCGTTTAAGATCATACGCACCACCCTGAGTAAACTTACCTATTATTTTTCTGCCGAGATCTTTTGCAACTTTATTTTCATAATCAGTCATATCAGGATTTTCATCATCAGAATATTTCTTTTGTTGTGGCAACCAAACTTGCTTCTGCGGACGATATGATATTATCGCTTCACTTACTTTCAACAATATCAATATTTTTACATCAAGCATGTATCGTAATAGTACTATTGGAGCCCAGTATTTTTCTGAGAAATGTCTTCCAAACCAAGCATAAGTAATCAGATGGAGATTTTGTGCAAACTCGAATGACTCTATACAAGCAAATCCAGTCAGGTCAAAATCTGGCAGGGGTCCATTTACCGCAACTCTTGTCATCTCGTGTGTTGGATGACCAAATCTTTTAAAGTATCCAGAACAATGTCTATATCCAAGAAAACTTCCAGGATAACATGCTACCATATCAACCGAGATAATGTCGCTATAATTGTATTTAGTATTCCATAATACGCCGTGTCCATATTCGATACAACTACGCTGAATATCAATGAGAAATTCCGATCTTGTAGGTTTCCATGAATTTTTCTCCTGAGCAAAATGAGCAGCAACTGATGGAACGGTAAAACAGTTATTCAGTAATTGTTCGATAACATCATTATCATTCATGTATTTCAATGCAAGATTTTTCATTTCGTCGTGGAGTGATTCTGCATGATAAATTTCTCCGCTTGGCTGTACAAACTGATCGTAATTTCCATCATCACAACTTCGAAACAGCCAAACAGATACAGGGTCACTCTTACTAATATCTTAATTGAATCAAATATGTAATCATTATAAAATTTAATTGTTCTCTTTCGTGGAAATATCATCACCGCTGACATCCATGCATGTGCATTATGATCAATAATTGTTATCGGAGCTCCCTTTGATTCATATTTCGGCGCATATAAAATCTCTCCGGTTAACGTTTTCACTGTTATTGGAAATTTTGATTTCTTTCCCAGCTCAGCAATGTTGCTGACAGATGCTCTGGTATCTTTAACTGTTTCTGCCCAGATATTTATTTTTTTACGTCTTAGACCTGTTAAACCGTTTCCACGTATCACTGCTGCAAAATGTTCTGTAACTCGCTCAGCTACACAATTTATCCTTGACAGTTTCATCGGCACAAGATCATCAACGCTAAGTTTATTATTCAGCGGATATAACGAATAAACAAATGCAGTCACAGGATATGCTCGTTCGTAATATGGTTTGTCAATACCGGTCAGCATACCTGATTTGGAATTTTTATTCAATGTAACGATGTTATTTCCAACGGTCATGCGGACAGATTCACGTTTGTCACAGATAATCCAAACGTCGTCATCTGTCTGCACAGTAAATTTTATCTGACTAATATATCGCTGATCATCGAGGTAGTTAATGATCTTTCTTGCTTGCAAATCATTCATTGTAGCATCAATATTATTCATGATTCTGAATGTTGACCCCGCATGAACTGCACCATCGTTGTGAAATTCCTTCTTGGCTTCATTGATACGATTAATTATATCCTTATTCATCAGCACCAAATCTTGCATCGAAACACTAAATTTAAGTTTCGACAGTTTGTCAAGATCAAATCTAGCACTGGAAGGCTTAATTGCAGATAATCTCGTGAATTCCTCCATATTATAATTAAGGCAAATATGTGTTTAATTAAACTTTAATTATATATATAATGATTCAAGCAAACAATAAATGTAATTGGCTCATGATTGGATTCATAACACCGTGTAACCGCGCATGCGTAAACAAATTCTGTGGTTATCATAGGCAAAGTTTCCGACGTGGAAGTGTAGGACCAAAACCGTGCTTGCGGTGTGGTGTTGGTGTCAGAGGAGAAACACGGTTATTTTGGCAATGTGTTGGCAAAAGATACAGAGAGATGAAACGATATTATGATAAAAAAAATGTTGAGTCTCCTATAAAAACTGCTGAAGACTATCTCGCCAGGTTTCAAAATAACAATTTAGACAAATAATATTAGTAAATACAAATGGAGCAAAATGAATTCGCAACACATCCCACCATTAAAAATTATGAAGCATCAAGAGATGGTATCATCTGAAACTGTCGATTAAAGAAACCAGTCAGTTTTGTTAGTAATACTGGGTATCTCATGTTTAGAGCTGAGGGAAAAAAATTATTACTCACACCGATTCGTGTTCGAATGTTTTCATGGACTGATCAAAGATGGATTTGTGATTGATCATATCAACTTAGATCAGAAAGATAACTCTTTATCTAACCTGCAGGGAGTTACACAAAAGGAGAATTGTAAGTTTGGAAGAGTTGGTTATAATGATAAATCTCCAAGATCAGTTGTATCTATAAATGTAGATACAGGCGAGGAGATAATATTTTCCTCAATATATGTAGGTGCTAAATATTTTGATATTTGCAGGCGTTTGGTAAAATTTGTGGCAGATATAACCAGATCAGCATTTTCACAGAAATTCGAACAGCGAATCACATTTCAGTACACTGCCATTTCTGCATAAAACAAGAAAATATTATCGTTGACGAAGCGAGATAATACTGTCATCACTGATAGAGTAACTGCAGTTGTCCCGCTTGTTATTGATTGACATGTGAACGCTCGTATAAAACAACTGAAAGAGATAGCTATTCTTTTTTTTTGTCTGTAGTCAGTGATTTGAAAGATATTTACCCTCCATAAGTTGTATTTTAACCATATTTTTGTTGGCTAGGGTTTATAAATTCAGATTATTTTGCATGCAAATTCAGGTTGGTTAAGCATATAGATCTGTATGAAATTTCCAGGTAGGTTATTTTTAGATCTTTCAGTAAGGTCAACATCTGTTTCCAATACATTGCGGTATTTTATGTCCACGTTGTATTTAGTTAAAATTAAAATAAATCTACACCACAGTTTCATGTGTGAAATCACACTGCATTTTATTCAGTTAAAATCTGTGTGAAATTAAAATAAATTCACGTCAGTTGAAATGTATGCGAAATCTCACTGCAGTTCACGTAGTAGTATAGGTAACTTTATAGTAATTTCTGAACACTGTATTTGCAAGAATGGGACTCTGGCACAGTGTTAGAATGTTGGATTCTGATACTGAGGCCTGTGGTTCGATTCCCTTGGCAGGCACATTGTCGATGGGGACGGTATGATGCCATTTTTCTATAATTAAATGGGGGGTTCTCCCAAGGGGTCTCATGTACACTTTCCCACCACGTCGGACAACGTGGTGGGTGCTGTTTTGCACTCACTTCGGGGTTTGATTAGGGGGGAGTGTACATGAGATTGAAAAACTAGACAGCTCTCTGAATTCCTAATATTTCGTTTCGCACATTAGGAATTCGCTGGGGAGTGTGTCTATTGGAACCCCCTCAAAAATAAATAGTAGGGTGATGTGAGTTCGTGATCTTTTGACATCACTGAAGGGTACCCACACAGGAAACATTCAGACAGAATGTTCGCCTAAAGAAAAATCCTCATGAGGTGCCTGTGGGCCATTGGAGAGGCCTTAACCATGAAGAGTGCTACATTGACAATTTTGTAAAATAACAATGAAAGGGCTCTTAGGACCTCATGGTAAAGGATTTACTGACAATGAAGGGACCCGCAAATGGTACCGAACATCATCGTTGCTGTTTATTTTTTGCAATCTTGGGCCACGACTAACGTCATTATAATATTATTGATAAATGTCCCGATCCATAATCGATGATAGAGACTTTTATAATTATATTAATTCATTGATATTTTTATTATTATATTAATTTTCTGATTCATAAAAATATTTTTATTATTATTTTATATTATAAATCTGAAATCCAGTGAAATTGTTAGAAATTCTCATTTTAATCGTGCAAACACCCCATCAAAATCTCTGAAATGTGTAAGATTTTCTCATTTTCGTTGGGTCAAAACCCCAGCACATTTATGAAATTTGTAAGATTTTCTCAGATGTTTCAATTTTATAAAAATATTTCGTAAATTTATTTTATATTATAAATCTGAAATCCAGCGAAATTGTTAGAAATACTTATTTTAATCGTGCAAACACCCCATCAGAATCATCGAATTTTGTTCAAATTCTTCATTTTCGTTGGGTCAAAACCCCAGCACATCTATGAAATTTGTTCAGATTTGTCAGATTATTTCAGGTTTATAAAAATATTTCATAAATTATTTTATATTATATAAACTGAATTTTAGCAAAATTGTTAAGATTTCTCAGCTTAATCGTGCAAACACCCCATCAAAATCGATGAATTTTGTTCGAATTCCTCATTTTCAATCTTGCAAACACCCCATCGGATTTGTGAAATTCAAACAAATTTCTTGATTTGATCGTGCAAATAGCCCATCGGATTTGTGAAACTCAGAATTTTACAGATTCAGAAATATTTTTATTATTCAGAAATATTTTT